>PVJC01006757.1:0-47631 GCA_004026665.1 Murina feae | reverse complement strand
CTCTTGAAAAGGAGCCAGGAATCCCTTGTCTGCTGCTAGTTTATATCAAAGTCATTAACCTAGGGGCTATGAGTAGAATTAGTGGGGTCCGTGAACCCCCTATGTGTTTGTACATTTTTCTGGAATCCATAGCTTTTATCATGTTCTCAACGATGTCAGTGACTTCCAGAAGGCTGATTTATCATGGTTATATTGGCGAAATAGAGACTTTTGTCTTTCTTCTTGTGTCTTCCCTAGCTTAAGGGACCCTGGGGGACCCGTTGCAGTATAAGGAGGTGAGGCTGCCCAGTTGGAATCCTGAGCCTCATGGAGCCTCATTTCTCCTTTGCAGAATCTCCTCTCAGCTTCTAAGCTCACCTGGTCAGAATCCTTGGATGAGCCCGTGGGACCCTTCCTCCTAGCCCTGTGGTTTGGAACTGGTGGCTGTGGGACTGTAAGAGGATGGACAAAGGTAGTATGAGGCCAGCCCAGCTCTCCAAATGTTTGGGCACCAAGCATCTGCTGATTCCCCCCGGTGCCTGGCACATGTGTCTTTCCGTCCTGGCTGGGCCAGCACCACCCACATACCTCTTGGCAGAGGCCACAATTGACCAACTTGCTGTTGAGCTGCTGCTCTTCGGCATGGCTGCATTTTGATGGCAGAGGGAGCGGTTATGCCCAGAGCCCGGTGTGTCGTCATCACCAGTCTGACCTGAGCACCATGTGCTGCATGACATGACACGTGGCACCGGGAGAACTGCCCAGCATGGAAGGTCTGGGCCAGGTCTGAGCCCAGATGGGATCTGGGTGGCCAAGAAGTCCCACCTTCAAACTTCAAGTGTCAAGGAAGCAGGGGAGGGGCGGAGAGGGCTGGCAGAGGAAGGGGAGGACTGAGAAGACCCGTGAGCAGAGGCTCAGGGCTCTGCTAGGAACTTAGGAGGTCTGAATTCACTGCTTCTCTTTTTCTAGATTCTCAGGGGCTCCTAGATTCATCCCTGATGGCATCAGGCACTGCCAGCCGCTCAGAGGATGAAGAGTCACTGGCAGGGCAGAAGCGAGCCTCCTCACAGGCTTTGGGCACCATCCCTAAACGGAGAAGCTCCTCCAGGTAGTAAGGATTCCATGGCCAGGGACTGACCAGGGGCATAGGCACTGCATGCCTTCATCCCTGTTGGGAATGACTATCTGAGACCCTAGAGGCCTAATTGGCAGAGCCTCATGCTTTTCCTGACCGTGGGCGAGGGAGGGAGATCTCAGGTCTTTGACATGAAGTCTTTGTGGTACAGTACTCTTTTGTCTCGGCGGGTGGGGCACAGCAGTGTCATGCCCCATCCATTGAGCTGGAGCAGTCGGCACCCTGCTGGGAACCTGCTCTGTTCTGAGGCATAATGTAAGTGGTTGTTGGGGCGGGGGCAGGATTACTCACTGGGTGGGATTTTCCACAGGTTTATCAAGAGGAAGAAGTTTGATGATGAGCTGGTGGAGAGCAGCCTGGCCAAGTCCTCTACGCGGGTGAAGGGGGCTAGTGGGGTGGAACCGGGGCGCTGTTCTGGAAGTGAACCCTCCTCTAGTGAGAAGAAAAAGGTGAGGAATGGGGAGATGTGGCAAGGAGGTGGGAGGGGAAAAGTGGGTCCAGGGCCACAGTTTGTCAGCTGGCAAGAGTTTTCCCACAACCTGTCCGTGGCAGGAGTTCTTCAGAGGATGCTGTGAGAGGACCAGACTACCTCAGATGCCTCCCTTCTGGGAACCTATCTCTTCCTACTCCCTCTCTCTTGTTCCACATCCCCGCCCCCCCTTCAGTGCATCCAGTATCACATTCTGTGTGGGAGGCATGGAGCATGCATCTATTCTGGGAGCAGACAGCCTGTTCCCAGCATTGCTGGGTGTAAAAATAATCCCCAGGTGGCATTGCTCTGGCCCCAGACACTGTACCAGTAAGAGTGTTTTCCTTACCCTCTACTCTGGGGTTGGGGGTGCCACCAGCAAAGAGAAGACCCCGTATGGTCAAGGTCTATGTCCAAGTGCTCTGGTCGGGATGTGCATTAGGAAACTAGCTCCCTGCCTGGGCTGCTTAGTGTTGAGTGGGGCTGGGGCTGTCACTTGAAGACCAGCTGTCCTGATGCTGGCTTTGAGCTCACTGGGTTCTTGTCCTCTGCCCAGGTGTCCAAGGCCCCCAGCACTCCTGTGCCGCCCAGCCCAGCCCCCACTCCTGGAATCACCAAGCGAGTAAAAAAGAGCAAACAGCCACTTCAGGTGACCAAGGATCTGGGCCGCTGGAAGCCTGCTGATGACCTCCTGCTCATCAACGCTGTGTTGCAGGTAGTGCTTCCCACCGCAGTTTTCCTGTCACTTTCTCCCCCAGCCTCCAATTGTCCCCCAACTAGCCCAGTAGTGCCCTGTGGGTGGCAAGGGAAGGGTTTCTTTCCAGCGGTAAGGCTGAAGCAAACCCCTCTGGGGCCTTGCAGACCAATGACCTGACATCAGTCCACCTGGGTGTGAAGTTCAGCTGCCGCTTCACCCTTCGGGAAGTCCAGGAGCGCTGGTACGCCCTGCTCTACGATCCTGTCATCTCCAAGTGAGTGGGGCTGGCTCCAGCAGTGAAGAAGTACTGGGGATACCAGAATTTGGCCCCTGGAACAAAGAGAATTGTATAAGGGCCCAAAGAGGGGGTCCGGGAGGCAGGGCTCCTGGGCCCTTGCATCCTCAGGCTTTAGAGGGAAGCTTCTGTCAGCCCTGCCAGTTCTGGCTTGATATCAGGAGCGAGGGGATCTAGAAGTCAAAGAAGTAAGACAGGGAGAAAACACCCACATGAGTAAGGGGAGCCCTGGTTCCACCACTGTGTGCGTTGTGGTTTGAGGCAAGTCACCTCCCAACCTTTCCACACAGATCACCCACAATTCCTTCTAATTTTAGCACCCCCAATAAACCTGTGCACACATGCGCCGCACTCTCTACTCCTCAGTTACTTCATTTAATGTCATCCAAGTTTGGTTGGATGCTTAACACCTGTCTTCTACTCCACAGCCGCTGGTACTGCTTAAGCTTTAGCCATGGCCCTGATATACCAGGAAACAGGCAGGGCTCAGTGTGAGAAAGAGGAAGTGCTGGGCAGTGGCTAATGGGTGGCAGCTTTGGCCAAGAAGGACAAAGATCTTGGCGAGAGATCCTCAGCTGGATTTAGGATCTTCCTCGGGACTGGCCCCCAGGGGGCTGTGTCTTTGAATCTCTTCACTGAATTGAACTCAGGGACTTGGTTTTTTGAGTTACCTGTTCATACTTTGGACAAACCCATGAGACCATGCTAAGCCTTCGGTTCTTCCTGCAGGCTTTGGGGGAAATAGGAACTTTAGATTGCTTAACACCCTCCCTTCAACACTGCCCTGACCTGTCTCCTCCCTGCCTAGGCTGGCCTGCCAGGCCATGAGGCAGCTGCACCCAGAGGCCATTGCCGCCATCCAGAGCAAGGCTCTGTTCAGCAAGGCTGAGGAACAGCTGCTCAGCAAAGTGGGATCGGTAAGGATGAGGGCTAGTAAGGTTGATGAAGGGGCTGGGCAGGGTGGGAGCTGGACTAACTAGAACAGCAGTCACCAACCTTTCGGACCTCATGGACCACCAGTGGTCTTCGGACCACCGGTTGGTGACTGCTGAACTAGAAAACTGATGTGGAGAGACCCCACTGCCTGGAGACATACCTGAGCAGATCCACACACCCTTGTGGACAGGGTACTCAGGAAGAAGAGAGCCTGGCTCCCTGGACAGCCATAGCTGCTTCTGGCTCCTGTTGGGAATGGCTTGGGGGTGGGCAGGGGTGGGGTGGAAAGGCGGGAGTGAGAAAACCTAGGTGCCTGGAGAGAGCATGCTTCTTGCCCTTCAGACCAGCCAGCCCACCTTGGAGACCTTCCAGGACCTGCTGCACAGACACCCTGATGCCTTCTACCTGGCCCGTACTGCCAAGGCTCTGCAGGCACACTGGCAGCTCATGAAGCAGTATTACTTGCTGGAGGACCAGACAGGTAACTGGCCCCATAACTGGCAGAGGGAGTTTGTGTGTGTGAGTATTCTGAGCACAGTTGCCTTCGCGTGCCCTGTAGTTCCTCAGTGGCTCCCAGTGTCTGGTTCACCTCTCTTTGCAGCAAAAGCCACTTCCTTCCAGAGGGAGGGACAGTAGCTGGAACAGTCTTCAGCTTCATGGCAATGGTAATTTCAGCCAAAATTGCTTGGAATCCTGGGCAAAATGTCTAGATGGCAGTTGTCTATCATTTCTGGTTGTTCTGTTTGTTTTTTGGCATTTTATAATTATATAAATAATACGTTAATATAATCTTCATGAATAACATTCAGGTCTGAGCAAAACGTGAACATCCCCCTTCACTCCTCACCCTTCCCCATTTCCCGCCCGAGATGATGCCCTTCCCTCTCTTCACCTTTCACTCACTACCGCTCCTCCCACCAACAGTCAGTGCTGCCAGGCTGCCTTCGGGCCATTCAGAACCCCCACTGGGACTTCACACCCAGTCCTTCTGTCCTTCCCCAAGGGCCAGAATGCTCCCTGCTCCATCTCTTCCTCAGCAGTAAAACTCTCACTCCTAGTGACAGATCAGGAAAGCAGTCTGATTAAACTGTAGGAAACGCTTCCGTTGGATTTGAGATTCAGCATCAGACTTGCTTAATGCAGCACATGCAAGCTCTTTCTAAATGTTATTGCCCATTGCCTTCTACATTGCTGTTCAGATTTTTGTGAAGAGGAAACTTTGGTCATGCCCTTCACTTTACCATCTGGATCTTGCAGCTCTGGCTATTTAAAGACATTCCTACAAGAGGATTTTAGGAAATCTTGTCAGGGGGAGGCCCATCGTTCTTTCCTAAGGATCTCTGAATTTAGTGTCCAGCAGGCAGCCCATTTTATTCCTGCAGCATCCAAATCTGCTTCCTCCGGCCCAAATATCACTGAAATCTCACAGAGAGAATGGATACTGGATAAAGTTATTTTTGCTATTACAGCTAGCTCCTTTGTCACTATTTTGAAAGTTATTTTGTGTAAATTTATTTGCTAACTTAAAGGTTTAATTTTTCTCTCCAAGAGTTCTTATGTGGGTATTTGATTTCTCTTTGTTATTTAGAGCCAGGAGTCCTTAGGAACAGGGAATGTACACTGCCTAGTTGTTAAGTCAATTGAATATTAGGTTGGTGGTATTTCAGGCAGCTGTGGTCGGGGAGGGACTTGGTGGCAGGGACCACCCCAACCCATCTCCCCACATAGCCTGACCTAAGGAGGCGGGTGTAGTGGTGGAAGGAACATTTGGCAGGCAGTGAGGACACCAGTGTTGTCAAACTCCTCAACCACAGTTTCACAGCCACTAGCTAGTGGGAGCTGCTACTGAACAGACACTTGCAATTGTGGGAACAGCCAGCCTTAAGGCAGAAGTTCTCAGATTTTGGAAGCCCAAGTCCCTTTCACATTTTGACTAGAAAAAAACAGAGAAGCTTTTATGAAACAATATTTATCCTGAACATATCTAATGGGCTCTGATATTATCCTATTTCCATCTCATTTTTGGAAAAAATAAAACTAATTTCATGACTCATTAACACGGTATGATTCACAGTTTGAAAAACTCTGGTTAGGGTCGGGTAACTCCTTCTAGCATATCCTTTCTAAATGGGCTAGTGCCTCAGTCCCTCGCTGAGGGGGCAGAAAATGTTCAGGAGCATGTGATGCTCTGGTTTTGGGGTTTGGAATCAGGAAAGCAGAGTTTGAATCTTGGTTCTGCCCTAAACTAGAGTCTCATAGATAACCTTCCTCCTGTGTCCATTTCCTCATCTGTAAAATGGAACTAAGAGTAGTGCCTTCTCTACTTAGTTCAAGGCTGTGTGAGAGCTCTCCACACACCAAAAAGCCCACACGAAAGGTCAAACTTTTTTTTTTTTTAATATATTTTATTGATTTTTTACAGAGAGGAAGGGATAGGGATAGAGAGTTAGAAACATCAATGAGAGAGAAACATCGATCAGCTGCCTCCTGCATACCTCCTACTGGGGATGTGCCTGCAACCAAGTTACATGCCCTTAACCAGAATCAAACCTCAGACCTTTCAGTCCGCAGGCCGACACTCTATCCACTGAACCAAACCGGTTTGGGCCAAAAGGTCAAACTTCATTCCCTTCCCTTTTCAGAAGACCTCTGCCCTCCATTAACCGCAGGCATGCTTTGTGCCAGGTTAGCAAGCAGCCTAATCTGACATGCACTCCTTACCTGTGTTGGATTAACTTTTGTTCATTTCAGCAAGAAGTTGACCCACAGGCTCAGTCTTCGCAGTGTGTCCCCTAGTTCAGTGGTCTGCTCAGCAGCTGGAGGCTGAGTAGTAGCATCGGTGCTGACTCTCCCTCCGTCCTTTGTTCAGTGCAGCCGCTGCCCAAGGGGGACCAGGTGCTGAACTTCTCCGATGCAGAGGACCTGATTGATGACAGTAAGCTCAAGTGAGTGGCTGGGCCCACGGACAGGGTGTTCCCCGGGGGCAGAGTGCTCAGGTAATGTGGCCCTACCGGTCCTGCTGCAGAGAACAGAGCTCAGCCCAGGTGCAGCCTCAAGCTCCAGTTGCAGCGATTGGCACCTGGTCTCTGCTCAATCCTTACACTCCCACAGCACCTTACACCTCCAGGCCCCCCGGGAAGAAGGCTAGGCCGAGTTCAGAGAAGCAGCCTCCTGGGCCGCTGGGCTAACTGGCTGAGGGAGGTCCTAATGAGCCGAGGGGTACCTGATGGTGATGGCAGGTGAGCTGGAAGTGGAACCTCATTCATTCTTCTCTTCTCACCTCCCAGGGACATGCGAGATGAGGTCCTGGAACATGGTGAGTGTGCTCTGGTGGGGACACTAAGGGGGTGGAAGCTCCTGCCTGAACACAGTGGACCAGTACCAGGTGCTATTACCACCCCAACTCACCCCAGAGCTGACAGTGGCTGACCGGCGCCAGAAGCGAGAGATTCGTCAGCTGGAACAGGAATTGCATAAGTGGCAGGTGCTCGTAGATAGCATCACAGGTGAGGAGGCCAGGGACCAGGATTGCCTGGTTAGGTGCATCTTCCTTTCCCTCAGTAGACCTTGCCCTGGCTCCTTGCCTTCTGCCCTATAGCCCTAAAGGGTAGGCTCTCCCCCACACGAGCTGTTCCTCTCCCAGGCATGAGCTCTCCGGACTTCGACAACCAGACTCTGGCAGTGCTACGGGGCCGCATGGTGCGGTACCTGATGCGCTCGAGAGAGGTAAGGCCCAGCTCCTTCCCATTCCTGTCCCCCGCTGCTGTTTCCCTTCTCCATCAGTCTTTCCCTGTCCTTTCTGTGTCTGGTCCCTGATTTCTCATCTTTCTCTGGACTGTGTGGACCCATCTCCCAATCCTCAGCTGCTAGCCCTCACCTGCTCCATTTCCCCAGATCACCCTGGGGAGGGCAACCAAGGATAATCAGATTGACGTGGACCTGTCTCTGGAGGGTCCAGCTTGGAAGATCTCCCGGAAGCAAGGTACCAACAGGAAGCAGTGAGGATGTCTCTCGGTTTCTTGCTGCTCTCTGCAGCCTTGGGGGTTTGTCTCTGTGGGAACTTTCATGGATGAGCTGGCATTTCAAGATCTCTAATTTGGGAGTCCTGGGTGCCTTCTAGCCCAACCCCAGGAATCAGAGAGGGTACATGGGGGCTTTGGGCTCTTTTCTGGTCTTCCCCCACCACACCATTCTTTTTCTTCTCTGTTCCATAGGTGTTATCAAACTGAAAAACAACGGTGACTTCTTCATTGCCAATGAAGGTCGGCGGCCCATCTATATCGATGGACGGCCGGTGCTGTGTGGCTCCAAATGGCGCCTCAGCAATAACTCGGTGGTGGAGGTGAGTTGGGAAGGAGGTGGAGCGGCCACAATGAGACCTGCTTGTGGTGTGGTGAGCCAATATGTGGGCCTGGCTTCCAGTCCCGCCTGTGTCCTCAGCCACTCCTCTCTCCTGCCGATAGATTGCCAGCCTGCGGTTCGTCTTCCTCATCAACCAGGACCTCATTGCCCTTATCCGGGCTGAGGCTGCCAAGATCACCACACAGTGAGGCGTGGTGGCAGGACTCATGGGCTTTCCAGCCTCCATTTCGCCTGCCATTCCAGCTCCCTACCTAGAGCTGGGAACTCGGGCTCCTGGAAAAACCAGAGTGGATAGCGAGAGACCCAACTGACAGCCCACTGATCTGAGCCTTTGCTGGGGTGGGGTGGGGTAGGGGAGAGAGGGTACGGGGCTGGCCCTCAGGAACCTCTAGGGGCTGGGACTCTGTAGGAGCTCCCTTAGAGCCAGAGCCCCTCCCCTTCTCTCAGCAGACCACCTTCCCCTCTCCCCGGACTCCTAATCCCTGTGTCTCCAGCTGATTAGCTTCAGACTTTTACTGTATTACTTTTCTTTTGTAAATAAAAAGCACTGAGTTCCAAAGTAGTTTATTACTTTTTAATATAAAAAATGTGGGACAGGTGAGTCAGGAGCACATGCAGGGGATGGCAGAACCCCTCCTTGGCCTCAGCCTGTGTCTCCCAGCCTGCAGAAGGAGACAGGAGGCTGGGGGGCCCACAAGAAGCGGCCAGAAGATGACTAGCCTGGGGCCTGTCCCTGAGGCTCCAGCCCACCCTCCACGAGAGCCCAGGGCCAGCCTTCCTTGGCTCTCGGGCTCCTGCCCTGAGCCAGCAGGCAGCCCGAGTCCCTGGGGATGGCCGCCACCCTTCCCCTACCTTGAGGTTGGACAAAGCAGCAGATGGCAGCATGTCTGGCAACAATGAGTTCTGGTGCTGGCAGTCAGACCCCTGTGCCTTCTTCCTGGGTCCACTGGACCGTGCCAGGGCCATGGCAGCCAATAAGCACCATCTCCAGGCTGTGGGGTTCCCAGGACAAGGCCAGGCCCCCTGACCCTGGCGGGGGCTCTCCAGTGCTGGCAGCCTCAGCCTGGCTCACAGGATCCAGGGGTTCAGTCCTAGCCTCTTCCTCAGGAGGTGGCGAGCTGGGGGTGCTAGGCTCTGGGCAGAGTTCTGAGCCTAGTGGCTCTGAGTCCGAGGTGGAGGTCCAAAAAGCTGTTGTTTGAGGCCAAGGGGAGCTCTGAGATGCTGGGGGACCCCAGGGCCAGGGTGCCATGAGGGGAGGGGCCCCCGGACGAGGGTGGGGCCAGGTCCCACTCAAGACAGAACCAGCTGGGGGCTGCAGAGAGTAGGAAGACACCCCAGTGTCCACACACAGAGGCTGCAAGAGTCCAGAGGTGCTGGCTGGGCGTGGCATCTCTCCTGATGCCTGAGGGCGAGGGCCCTCCCCATGGGGTGCCAGGAGGAGCTGCACTGCCTGGCGCAAGGACTGCAGTCCCTCCCGCATCTGCAGCACCTGCTCAGACAGCTCCACCACCTTCACGGAGGGAAGAGGGAAGGTCAGAGTGGAGTTAGGACCTACACAACAGCAGTCTCCCTGCCTCCCTCCTCTTCTCCCCTCACTCACAGCCTGCCGAAGCTTGTCCAGCGTGTCTGTGGTACTCGCCTCACTGGGTCCGAGGGGGAGGGTAAGCAGGCTGTTCTCTGTGGACCGTAGGATGAGGTTACTAGCCAGAGTCCAGGCCTCTGCCCCAGTTAGTACAGAAAGGGCCCAAGTTAATGAATTCTGCCCAAACTGCCAGGAGACCTCAGACACCCTGCCCCATGCCTTCTCCTCAGGAAGCTGCTTTCTGTGCCTGTCTCTCATTCTGTCCTCCAGGGACGTGGACGCTCCTGGGAGCTCATTACCTGGTCTACACCCAGGGCTGCATGGCTTGGCAGGGGGCCATTTTAAACTCTGCCTCAGCCCTCTACCCTTCCAGTGAGCCAAAAGATGTGCTAGGGATCTTAGCAACATTATCTTATTTCGCATGCACACAACCATTTTACAGACCAGAAGCTGAGGCGAGAACCAAGGTCACACTGCTAGAGAGCTGACAGCAGATACCCAAACCCGTTCCCAGCCAGCCACTCTCCAACACTAAGGTGCTGGTCTTAACCACCAAATTTCCTGCCCATACCATGCAGTGGGTGAGGGGCGGAGAGCTTCTAGGCAACCTCTGTATCTTCTTGGTTTCTCAGAGGTTCACAGGACAAAGGGAGTGCCCTGCCAACCTTCCCCCAAGCACCGGGTCCCAGTACCTGGTCCAGGGGAGGAGCTACTGCTACATTCTGGGACAGACTGCCCCATGCGGAAGGAGAATTTGGGTTGGTCGGAGCCACAGCCATCCTCAATGCCATCTACTACCCTGTGGACACAGGCACCAGGACAGTAAATTGACAGGTAGCCACTGCGGTGTTTCTTGGGACAAGATACCCCAGTGTCCTTACAGAAGTTACAGGACCCTGAAGCCGGGACAGGGGGCTTGGGACCCCAAGAGAAAGGTAATATGAGATGTCCCTTCTCCTAGGAGATTGCGGGGATCCAATATTGAGAAATGAAACAGTGGGAGAGTTCTGAGCTGAGTTCTGAATGGGGGGGTATGGGAACTCCAGAGGCATAGTCGGTTAGAGCGTGTACTTATATGAAGGGGGGTTGGCGGCAGCAGGGACATGAAGGCGTCAAGGAAAGCTTCCTGGGGAAGCTGGGAGAGTTAGGATGGAGGGATGGGTGCCCCGGGCAGGGGTGTGAGTGGCCGGGGCCCTAGCCCCATCAGCACTATCCCTGCTGAAGTGCAGGGGCCCAGAGCCTGCTCACCTGGGGCTCAGATCCGGGGGTACATTCCATGGCACAGGGGGCAGCTGCAGCCCCTCTAAGCTCCGAGGGTGTGCAGAGGGGCCAGCTTCAGCCCCTGCCCTACCTGGCCGCCCTCTGCCACCTAGACGGGACCGGGGTGCAGTTCGGCGTGGGGACAGCAGCTTGGCGGCAGAGGATGAGGAGGTGCAGCCTGGGGACAGCAGGGGGCTGGAGGGTTCATCAGCTGTGGCTGGTGAGGCTGCAGGGCCCTGCTCCCCATCTGTCTCCTTCTCCTCCAGCGTGGACATGAGGGTGTTGTCGCCACTCAGGGAGCTGGTGTCCGCCTGGGAACAGCGGAGACAGGGAACTGGGCTTATCTTATGCTTCATTCACTTCCCCCACCCTGACTTCACCCTACTGAGGAAGAAGCTCAGTTGGGGGAAGGGAGGGCTGCTTTCCTGCTGTCACCATAAGCCACCAAGCCCCTCAAAATTCTAGCCAAGTGTGGCTTGGTCCCTTAGGCTAACTGAACTATTTGCGAGAACACAGTACTGAAAACTGGCTTGGAATTTGTGACTAAGTCAGGAAAATTCAAAAGCCCCTCTGAGCAGTTTTATTTCATGGTGAAGGAGCGGGACAGATGCCGGGCTTTCTTCAGAGGTGGCCTGGTGGCTGTGTGTGGCCACCGCCCAGCCCTGTGACACCATCCCTCCTCTTTGGCCTACAAGCTCCTTTTCTGGTACCAGTGGGCTCGGCGGCCCTCCCCTAAGACCTCACTCTGGAGGCCAGGCTGTCTCAGATGGGCCAGGAAAACTGGAGCAGTGGCTGAGCATGGCTGGGCTCTAAAGGACAGAGTGTGGGTGTGAAGGGGCAGGCAGAGTGTAGACCCCTACCAGGTGTGTGGGGGGGTTCAAGCCATGTTCTAACACAGCATCTCCCCAAACTCTAGCCTCTACTCACCTCACCAGGCTCCCTGGCACCCCAGCCTCTTCCATGCACACACCCAGCATCCTTACCTCCATGGGGCCTCCACCAGCACCCAGGTTGTAGCTGAGCTCCCCTCGGAGGCCCTGGCTGAAGCGTGGGGCAAACTCTGGGTACAGTGCCAGACTTTCGTGCAGCCCAGCCAGCTGTAGACACTGCAGGACGCAATACGTCAGCCCTTTCACATCGGCATTGGCCTTGACCACCTGCTCACGCCGGGGCAGCTCACAGCCAATCAGATCACCTTTCCCTGGGGAGAAGAAGCAGAGGTCAGTGAGCCTGCCCCTCGGCCTCTACGGAGGAAAGTCAAATGAAGGCTGCTGAGATTTCTCAGGGCTGAGAGCTTTCCAGCAGGACACCCTCTGTGGGGCCAGGACAGAGAGGAGCAGAGGGGCCGGGCTGGGCAGCACTGTGACCCAGGTGCTGTAGCACATGGGATCAAAGCCACCGTGCTGACACACATCCAAATTTTACCCGAGACCAGTGAGCAGTCACCAATTCTGGTGGCTCCCAGCCTGCCCAGTGGTCAGCATGCTCTGGGACAGTTAAAAGTCAGACTCCCAAGCCCTGTTCCTATCTACAGAATCAGAGTATCTGCGGGAGACCCCATGATCCAATGGTTTTCTGGCCTCACAGGTGATTTGGGTGTAGCTTATCCGGAAACAGTGTGGAGCCAGCAGGTTAGTGCCCATGTGGCATAGTGAAAATGCCAGGCACTTATGTCCTTCTGGCCCTGATCCTGGTCTCTGCAATATAGCCTGTATGGAACTGAGGCTGTGGTGCTTTCCTGATCTTACCAGCAGGTGTCAATGAAGGGTTTCCCACCACCTGCTGACTCTGCCACCTGGCTGACAGAGATTGTAAATCTGTATCCCAATCTCAAAAATGTTAAAGGGTGGGGGAAAATGTATGTCTTAGAATCAATGAAATTCAGTGTCTCTGAACAGGGATGTGGTGAAGATTAAGTAAGTTAGTGGAGATAAAGTGCCTGACATATAAGCCATCAATCAAAATTCCTTTCCTTTCCTCCCCTGCCCACAAAGGTCCCCTGTAGATCCTTCCCACAGGAATGGCGTGCCACCCAGGATTGGACACGGCAGCCATTGCCCTCACAAGCCAGCTCAACCCACAGCCAGTCAGTTCACAAGATTAGAATGTGTTTCCTTCTCCTTCAGGAAGGTGGCTCACTGCCACCCACACTGTGGGCTGCCTCATGCTGCCAGCATAACGCTAAATGTTCATGGACTTTTGCTCAAACTTAAGACTAGAATGCATCACTGTTAAATCTTATTTTCTTGGTATCAAGCCATCCTTCTGGTTCCTTCTGAGAGCTGTTTGGATCTCAATGTGATCATCTGATGAATGAACTCTCTCTCCTCAGGTGTGTCATCTGGAAATAGAATAAGTGTATATTTCTTGTTTTCATTCAGGAGGTGAGATAAAAATGAGGAACAGGACAGGAGCAAGGACAGAGTTCTGTCCCACTGGTCTCAGGGACCAGCGACCACCCTCCAGGCTGGCAGCTTAGCAGAGCCTCCCGCTCAAGCACATCAAGATCCTCCTGGCACCATAGTCAACCCACCTCTTTGGCTTGCTTTCTTCCTCCCCTGCAATGGAGTTTGCACATGCTTAGTTGTTAGTTCATACACAGAGGGAGGGGCCGGAGTTGACATTGCTAGATGCACGGTGAGCCTTAGCTGCCAGGAGCAGGCAGGAGGCAATGGATGTTCAACTGAGGAAGCAGGTGGGAGTGGGATGAAGGCAAAGCAGTGAACCAGGTCACGGGGAACCAGGAATTCTCTGGGCACCCACAGCGGCCAAGTCAACCGAGGAAACAGTTCATTTGGAACATATGGGCAGAGACAGGATAGGTCAAAGGTGAAGTAAGTCCTGGTGCTGGGGACATTCTGGAGGCAAAGGCCCGAGGTGAATGCGGTGGTCATTCTTGAGGCTCCGTCTCAATTCTGAACGTGGCTATTCTGAGATCTGATGCCTGGCATCAGTAAAGACATGTTCTTGCAGGACTCATGCCAGCTCCCAGCCATACTGCTTCCTCGCTGCAGGCTGAAGCCATCTGTTTAATAATCCACTTGACAATCTTGCTTTGGGGTGACCAGTCTGCAATGATCAAAATCTGTCTTTTGACCCTTCTAAATTTCTCTAGTTCCACACAAGTTCTCAAGGACGGACAGACACATGTGAGCAGCCATTAACTCAGTCTGCTCAGAGTCCTGGCACAAACGCATCTGGCCCAGAAGCCAACCTCATGAATGACACAAGGTGAAGGGTGAAGCAGCCTCTCGCCTCTCTGTTCCAAGACCTGTTTCCTGTCAGAACATCCTCCTCCTTGAGAGAGAGAGGTTGGACACATAGTAGCTGCTGGCATCTGGTCATCCTGATTCTCCAGATTAATACACACCTCAGCTGCTCTGGGCATCCCCTGTCCCCACAGTGAGTCTACAAGTGCTTGGCTACTTGAGGATTCGGCTGTGGTTAGGGTGCCACCTCCTTTCCATCCAGGCCTTTCCTGTGTGCAAGGCCCTCTGAGGTCACTGCTGGCAGCCTCTCACAGCCCAGGTGCCATATAGCCCGTTTTCCCAGATGCCCAGATGTGCTGCACGTCAGGGCATCCTGAAACAAAGCCCTTTCTTCTGTTCAGTCTCCACAGAGCAGAGCACCTGGTAGCACAGTGTACGGGGCCTGAGCTCTAAAGTTGGGTAGACAGGCTCTAAGCCAGCCTGTTAGTTCATCAACCTCCTGGAACCTTTGTCTCCTTCTATGTAAAATAGGAACAACACTTCCTCCCTTGGGTTTTGAGGTTTGCTTGAGAGGAAGGTGCAAGCTGGCCCAGCTGTGAGACCCTGGCATCAGCATTATTATGATGCTGAATCCATAACTGCAACTTCTTCTTCCTTGTCTAGGAGTGGCTCCTTCCTCTTCACCTCTTTCATTTTCCAAGAAAGGAGTATACATGCTGCTTTTGAGCTCTGCTGGCATCTGCCCTGGGAGAGTAGCACCTCCTCCCTCCCCGGCCCAACGGTGGTGGGAGGCCCACAAAGATAACTTCCATTCCTCGCTTCCCCAGCCCTTCCTGAACACTCTTCAGCACTTAAATCCTCAGCGTTTGAATTTCCTCCTTGTCAGAAAGTGCTGCTCACCCATGTCCCATCATATACAACAGACTGACTGGTCCTCTACTCACTCTGGCCTCTGACACCCTCTAAATCGGTTCCACCTCCTTGTGTTGCCACCTTATGGTCACCAGGCCCACGCTGAGCGTTCCCTAGGGCTCCATGGCTGCTCCATGGCTACTCCTGGCTCCATCCCGGCTGTCTCTCCAAGTATCTCTCTTGCCTGGGTCCCCTCTCTGGACTTTCTGCACACGGGGCCATCTGCCTCCCACAAGCCCTCTCCCCCACCCTCACAAACCTAGGATGGCAAGCACGGTGCCACCCTTGAGCACCTCCATGGAGCCGGAGCAGACGAAGTAAAGGGCCTGGAGAGCATCGCCTTGGTGGATGAGGTACTCGCCCGGTGTGCAGAAGGCGGGCCGCAGGGCCAGGGACAGTGCCCGCAGGCAGCCGCGGCTTGCCGCCTCAAACAGGGGCAGCTGCAGGACCTCCTTGTGCAGGTGCATGGCAATGTCTGCTCGAAGCTCATCAGGAAGGCTCTGCAGCAGCTGCAGGTGGGAAGCAGAGAGGGTTGGGGTGGCAGAAAGGGAGGCAGCCTCCAACCTGCCCAACAGGGACTGGTCATTGAGGAGCTCTCTGCCTCCCTCTCAGCCATTTTGTTCCCTCCATGAGCAGCCTAGCTTTCCTCCTCCAGACCTAACAAGAGTGGAGAGGGGCCTCTGCATCTTCCTGGCAGCCCTCCGCCCCATGCTGCTGTCCCCCAGGAGAAAGCAGAGGCAGGGAGGCCAGAATTCTGCATTCCTGGCCTCCCAGCCCACTCCTAAGAATTTTATACCAATTGCACACCCCTTGAAGGAGCAAAGGCTAGAAGGGACAGCCCGGAGGCCTGCGCACCTCTGTGGTGTCGATACCGTTATTCACAGCCCATGTCGCCTGGAAGTACTCGAGCATGCGCTGCTTGAGGGGTTTGGGGATGCGGTGGATGCGGATGTAGTCGCGTAGGTCGCGGGTTCGGCTGTGGTACAGAAAGCGGCGGGCGTACATGCGCTGGATGATGGCCGTCACGTTCCCAAACACCACCGCGTGCATCAGGGCTGGGGAGGGTGGCGAGAGGGGGTCACCTCCAGGACTGGCCTGGCCCAGCCTGACTGATACCATGCTGCACACATCTGTCCTGCCCTGCCCCCCCCCCCCCCCCCCCCCCCCCCCCCCCCCCCCCCCCCCCCCCCCCCCCCCCCCCCCGCCCCATCCTCCACAGGCTCCTGGGAAAGGCACAGGGCTGTGCTGTGTGGCATGGAGGCCTGCAGCCAAGTAGGCTCTCCTGGCCTCGGCCTTACGTTCCTTGGGCCCCTAAAACAGAACTTCTGGGAAGACCCGTGGGGACCTGGGAGAGGCGGAGAGGGAGGGGCCACCTGGAGCCAGAAGTCTGGGAGCGTCCCAGAGCGTGGCAGGCCTCACCCCCGATGAGCATGGTGCAGATGGAGAAGATCTTCTCTGTGTCCGTGTTGGCAGAAACGTTGCCGAAGCCCACACTGGTGAGGCTGCTGAGCGCGAAGTAGAGGGAGGTGATGTAGGCACTGCGCAGTGACGGGCCGCCCAGGAGCTCCAGCCCCGTCCTGTTGGCCTCGCTGCTACAGTTGTCACTCTGCTCAGAACCGTTCGCTACAGCTGGGCTCCGGCCCACCAGGTAGTAGGGGGTCTCCAGTCGGCGGGCCAGCTCCTGCAGCCAGCCTGGGAAGGGGGCAGGGGGCCCGAGTCAGCAGGACAGCATGCCAGGCTGTGGGTGCAGGTATGCCTGCTGGTAGCCCCGGGGTGGGGGACATGTGGATACAGATCTACGCCATGGTTTCCCTCCACCTTCCTCCTCTGCCGGCCCAGTGCTCTCCTTTCCATCCCTTCAACCTTCAGAAAGACAAGCACATGGGGCTGAGGCTGAGGCTGCCATCTCCCCAGCTGGCATCCGTTGGTGCCGAGGATGGAGTAAGGAGCACTGTACCCTGTCTCCACAGCTGGCACTAATCCCAGACCACTGTTCCCAGGGCTGGATGGGTGAGGTCACCTCCTCTGTCCTGTCCACTCATCTTTGAACTTGCCTCATCCCCCTCACAACCATACACACCACTCAACTTCACACACATGTTCTCAAGCACAGCAACATGGATATGCACATGAACACCACCAAGGCTATACATGTGCTCCCCACAGTTAGGAGGACAAGGGCACACACATGTGAGCATGTTACAGGGGCACAGCCATGCCAGTGAACACTTGGGAGATAGACAAGGATACACAGGTACTTCCACACTGGTGCCCAGGTTGGGGAGGGGACACACTCACACAGATACAAGCACATGGGTGAGGACACTCAAAGGCCACAGAAAGGCAGGCACCTGTGCACACAGAGGCCCTCAGCACACATGCAGACACAGACCAGCTTGGCGGGCTGGTGGAGGCTAAAGATCATCCCGATTTCCCTATCAACCCCACATTCTCTGGGCTTCCCTTGGCAGGAGGTGGGAACAGTGGGACCTACCTCTTCACATATACCTGCCCCTTCCCACCTCAACACACCCTAGCCCCCCTGCTCCACACTCTCCCCAACACCTTACACATGTTGCCCCTCCCATGATCCTAACTCTTCCTCTCTCACCTACCCACCCATCCATTCATTTAGCAACCTGATGCAGAGGCCAGGAGCTGCGGGGACCCACAGGAGCTTCCTGCAGGGTAGGAGCTACATCTCAGAGTTACACAAGGCCCGAGTGCCACACGATGGGGCTCAAACCAACATGCTATGATGAGCTATGGCTAGAAGGCTTTCTGGAAGAGGAGACATTTGTCCTTGGTCTTGGAGGATGGATAGAGTTTTGATACAAAGAAACTGAGGTGGGGGAGGTCACTCCTGATCTAGGGAAAGGCATAAGCAAAACCTCAAGATGGAAACAGGGTCTGGTGCTACAGGACTTCAAGAGGGGGTTCACACTGGGGCATCAAATTCCGGGCCAAGAAGTTTGGGGGGTTGTGATAAGGCCTGAGCCAAGGTGAGATTCCCCCTCCTGTTAATTGAGGTGTTCTGTGAGAATGCAGGGGAGCATGCTTAACTTTTCAATCATTAGTTGGGCTCTCGAGGATGAGGCCAGTGGCCAAGTGAGGAGGGTGGGAGAGGGGGGATGGAGGGGAAAGAAGCAGGCGCACAGGGGAGGGTGGCAGAGGTGCCCCTCCTCACCTTGGCCTGGGCCTCCATATGGGGAGTCAGGCCAACAGTCTGTTCTGGAGGCTGGTGACTTTCATACTGTGAATTGCCCTGAGCGAGTCCCTCAGTACTTAGCACAGTTTTTTGAAAATCCAGCCCCTCTCCACTGGGCTCTGGGCAGGAGTCCCGTGTCCACACCATGGGCAGTACAACAGGGGAACCAAGGCCAGGGAGCCACAGGAAGGTGCCTCCTGCAGACAGAGTGCGGCCAGCAGGGCTGGACTTTGGGAGGTCTGGTGTGACTCCAGCCCAGGTTAGGGTAGTTTCCCTGGAGAAAGAGGGTTGAGGTGATGACCCGAAGAACTTGGAAACAAGTCAGTTAGGAACTAGTATCAGCCCCAAGTAGAAAAAAAAGTACTCTGGAACTTACGGTTCAAGGGTACAAGAATGGCCATGTAAGTCTACAAAACAATCCTCCAGCCCCCACATCACCAGGCTCTCCCTGTTGGCCTCAGAGCCCTCTGGGAGCCAAAAGTGTTACCAATGTCAGCTCCTTAGCCCCTGTGAAGTAGCCAGGACAAAAGAGTCACGTGGACTAAGACCCAGGGTGCCTGGGTCCCCTTTGGGGATGGAGGGGCAGACCCAGGAATTTGGTGCTCTGTGTCCCCGTTATCCATCTCTTGGCCCTCTGACTATGTGTTCATTGAATGGCCGTCTGAACCCAGAGCAGCCTCCACACAACCCCACTCGGGGAAGCGCAGGCGCCAAGGAGCTGGCACTGCCTGCAGCGTCTGTGTGCTCAGCGACCACAGGGCTTGGGAAATGTCCAGGTGGGCCCTCTGGACCTCACACCGGTCTCTCTGGGCTGGTGAAGGAGAGAGCATTCACAGGAGCCTCCTCATCCCTGGAACTGATCAGAGTAGGTGTCTAAGGCCAACCTGGACCCCACCAAGGAGTGGGCAGTCAGGATAGGCTGTCTGAGCAGCTGATCTCTTACCACTGATTGGGAACTGGTGCGAAAGGCCAGCACTGGAGGTCACTGGAGGGCTGGAGGGTGGGGAGGAAGACTGGGGTGTTACATTTTGGAGCTGCAAGCATGGAGAGTTAGAAATGGCTGGGACAGAACGGTTTGGCATCAGAGAGAAAAAATGGAAGTTGAGATGTCCATGTAGTGATGCCAGGGGAACTGCAAGGGAGAACAGGGTGAGGATAGGAGCGATCTGAGGGAAGCTTGGAGTTGAGGGGCTAGAGCAGGAGGAGGCCAGCCAGGACAGAGGGGCAGAACACTTCAAGTGTGTTTGACAGGGTCAGGTGCTGCAGGGCCTTTAAGAGGAGGAGGGTTTGGCCCCAGAAGATCACTGTGACCTGCTGGATGACATTTTGGGTGACGTTTTGGGATGAGAAGTAGAGCTGGAAGCTCTCCTAGCAGGAGTTAAGATGTGAGTGGGAGGTAAGCAGAGGGAGGAGTTGTGAAAGTGGAGGTGAAATGAAGGAGAGTGAAGACACTGGTGGGATGTGGAAAAAGACCGAGTTTTAGGCTGGAGGAGGGCTGAGAAGCAGCCGAGAGAGATGCAGCCTGGAGGTGACAAGAGTGGGGAAGAAGGCTTAGGAGCCGAGATGTTGGGGGGTGAGCTTCAGAGAAGGTAGCAGGGAAGTGCCAGGCATCAGAGGAACTCTGGAGGGCACGGGTCCCTGCACAGCCTTCTCCAACTAGGCAGGGGCTTGAAGAATGTGATCAAAGTTTGGCCACAAGGAGGTCATTATGGCTGAATACGACTCCTCTAGGCAGCCCACCAGGCTTTCTCCACAATGCCCAGCTGCTGGAGAACAGGCCTACTGTGAGGTGATGGCTCTGTCACACTCACACACATACCACCCCCACATTTTTCTCAAACACACATCTACTTGCACACATGTTGCTGTGATGCACACATATTGCTGTGATACACACATATAAGCACACACACATGCACACTTCCATACATCTCTGACCAGCTCGCAAACATGCCCTGACAGAGACACATGCATTCACACTTCCCTGACACACACACTCGAGTAGACACACTCCTGGGCCCATATGCATGCACACTTGAATGCCCCCCTCCCTACCCCAGCCTCTTTACCTATCTCGGGCAGCTCAGATGCGCTGCTCTCAATCTCCTGCTGGCCAATATAGAACCAGACGCAGGCCACCCAGTGGGCGAGCAGGGCGAACACAGCCATGAGCAGGGTCAGCACCACAGCACTGTATTGCGAGTAGCGGTCCAGTCGTGGGAGCAGGCGCAGCAGGCGCAGCAGCCTCACAGTCTTCAGCAAGTGGGCCCCGAAGTACTGAGGTGGGGGGGAAGGTCACTCCTGGGCCAGCCCCCGCTGTCCCACCCCACACCCACCCTGCCCAGGCACACTCACCACGTTGACCTTGAAGGCATGTAGCAGGTCAAAGGGCAGGGCTGCAATGACATCCAGCAGGAACCAGGTGGTAACGTAGTGAAGGCAAATGGACTTGGGGGCAAACACCACCTGGCCCGACTTGGACACGAACGTGGTTCGGAAATTCAGCACGATGTCTGTGGGATGTCCGGGTGGGACTTGTTTCAGGGAGGGGAGGAGCCACTCTTTACTGGGCACCAGCTCAGTATTTGACACTATCCTGGGCCCCTGACCGTAGTAACTCTGAAGGTGAACACTGCTAGGCCTATTTGATGGAGAAAGAAACTGAGGCTTGGAGAGGCTATGACTGGCTCAAGGTCACATAACCCGTTAGTGGTAGAGACACATTTGACCTAGGTCTGATCTCAAAGCCCACAGGAGGAGGGCCGGGGCACTGGAGCCATGCAGACTATCCCCAGGAAAGCCAGGGGGGCACCTGGCATGGGGTTGGGTGGGAGGCACAGAAGGCACCTACCAAGAATGAAGAGGACCTCCACTGCCAGGTCGCAGACGCTGGGGGGGCCGCGGGCGGCGCTGGGCTCCCGGGCTGTGCTCACACACACGCTGTAGGGCACAGTGACAGCCACATAGAGGGTGGCGAGCAGGATGAAGCCATCCCAAGTGGCCCTCAGCGCCCCACAGTGCAGCAGGATGAATGGTGACTTCCGGATGGCGGCTACTTTGTATTCAGGCAAGTTTGGCTTCTCCCCAAATACCTTCTGAGTGAGGCAGGGCAGGTCCAGGCAGGAGGACAGGAAATTGGTACAGGCTGAGTTTGGATAGGGTCCAGCACAGGCATCCATCTCCTTTCCCTCCCTGCATTCTCAAAGTAACCTCTGACATACGCATTCAAGTCCCCACATTATAGAGCAGAAGACTGAGGATTAGGGAGGTCAAGTGACTTAGCTAAGGTCACACAGCTGTTTAGGGGAGGAGCCAGGATTGAGCCAAAAAGCACATCTGACCCCAGGGCCAAGACTCTCCTCTATATTTTTGATGGATCATGCATATGACAGTCCCTCCCTCAGTCATAATCCCAAAGTACTGCTGGGGCCTATGTGGTCCCCTGGACATTCTCAGTCCACCCCCCCCCCGCCCCTGCATCTCCTCAGCCTGTTCCTACCCTGGCCCAACCCCCAGACACACACCCTAGTGCTCAATCCACCTTATTAAGCTTGTGCTTGCCCTTGGGTTGCTTCTGCAGGTGTCCAGACAGGTGGTAGAGTACAGCCCGGCTCCGCCGCCGGTTGGCATTGAAGCCTTTGGCTCCTGCCCGGCCATATCGGCGGCGCCGGCCACGACCTGCAGAAGAAGAGGGGCTCGTGAGGACGATGGGGGAATGGTCTTGAGAGTAAGATACTAGGTGCCGGCCCATGGACAGGTCTGGATCATTGACTAGTCTGCTTAGAGTTGGAGGCTCTGGCATTCCTCACTTCCTAGGATCACCTGCACCCCTGGCAAAGGGCAACCCTACAGGTGATGAAGACACCCAGTGCCTGCCTGAAGGAGAAGGAGGTTTGGACCAAGGCCAGGCGGGAGAGGCTCTCCACAGGGGAAGGCCAGGGAACAGAGTGGAGAGGAGGTTCCTGGGTGGGGGGAGTGCAGAGCAAGCAGAAGGCCATCAGGCAGAGTTGCAGAAGCGCAGAGAAGGGCTCCAAGGTCCAGGTGCAGGGACCACCGAGGACTTACTTTGTGGAGAGGCTGAGTCAGGGCTGGGGGTGGGGGATGAGGAATGGAGACTACCCAACACCCCCAAGTGGCAGAGAGGCCTTGGAGCAGGTTCGGATGACAGCTTGGTGAGCTAAGGGCCTTCCCAGCCCTGGGAGGATCCAAGAGGGGCAAGGCAACAAGGACTTAAAGGAAGGCTTTAGCCAGGGCTCCCCAGTCCAGTCAGACATGTGAGGAAGAGGTCCGGGGGCTGGGGGTTCTGCTCAGCCTCACTAATTGGTCAGAAAATGGAACTTCACAGGCACTAGTGGGGCTTGCTTTCAGTTTTTTAGTAAGTTAGACTTCAAAACTCCAACTATACACCCCGGCTGGTGTTTCTAAGTTGGTAGAATATTGCCCCATGCACCTAAAAGTCTCGGATTCAATTCCTGGTCAAGGGCACATACCTGGGTTGCAGGGTCGATGCCTGGCCCTGATTGGGGCACATGTGGGAGGCAACCAATCAATGTGTGTCTCTCACACCAATGTTTCTCTCTCTCCATCTTTCTACCTCTCTGCCTCTCCCTCTCCCCTCTCCCTCTCCCCTCCCTTCCACTCTTGCTTTAAAAAATGAAAAAAAAAATCAATGGAAAACATATCCTCAGGTGAGGATTAATAACAATAACAAAACTTCAAAATACTCCAACTGGCCCTGACTGGTTTGGCTCAGTGGATAGAGCATCGGCCTGCGGACTGAAGGGTCCCAGGTTCGATTCCGGTCAAGGGCATGTACCTTGATTGCAGGCACATCCCCAGTGGGAGGTGTGCAGGAGGCAGTTGATTGATGTTTCTCTCTCACTGATGTTTCTAACTCTATTCTTCTCCCTTCCTCTCTGTAAAAAATCAATAAAATATATTTTAAAAAAATACTCCAACTGTATACCCACCAGCCTCATGAGGAGAGGAGAATAGCACAGGCCTCTCAGCCAGCAGAGGGGGAGCCAACAAGTGTAAATGGGTGGGGGCATCCACAAGCTCAGGCCTGAGGTGACTAACCCCTCAGCCACAGAAGTTAAATCAATGGCCCCACAGGCACCTACCTGTCTCCTTCCATTTGTCAGGGCCCCCTCGGTTCTTTGTGTCACTGATGTCCTTGTGAGAGACCAGGAAGAGGGCCACCTCCCCTTTCTCATTCTTGATGGGTATCACATCCAGCAGACACCAGAATGGGAGCCCTGGGCACAAAGACAGACTAAGCCCAGCTCCCATTCTCCGCCCTGCCCAAGGTGACAGAGGCTCCACTGACACCCACGGCGAGATACAGCAGGTCCCTGGGAGGGTAGCAGCAGCCTGCTCCATCGAGGACAGGGTTTGATGGAACAGGGTGGTAAAAGCAAGGGAGAGCAGGGATGACTGTCAGACATGTGTGTTCACAGATCTGTCCTACTGACACTGGGACACTTTCCTGCTGGGGTGGGGAACCCAAGGTGGGAAATCGAATAGAAGCTAAGGATGGGGTGAGGATGGAAGAGAGGAGGGCCAGGGATGGGATGGGATGGAGGATGAGGAGGTGGGTAAGTGGGAAGTTAGGATGAGTTGGGGAGATGGAGAAGATGAGAATGGAAAGGAGGGACAAAGGATGGGGTCTGGGGGAGGGGGGAAAGAGGTGCCAGGTGGCCCCTCACCACTCTTCCTGTAAAGGATCAGCTCCGCCTTGAACTCCTTGTGCTCATCCAGTGCCTTGCGGATTTGTTGGCGGACAAGCTCACTGGTGTCTGGCCCATAGAGGAAGGAGCAGGCACAGCCCCGCTGCATGACTTCAGCCCGGGAGAAACCCGTGAGGTCACAGAAGCCATCAGAGCAGTAGACCACAGGGAACAGCCCCGCCACCTGGGCATTGCCCAGCACGAAGTTACTGTCTGCAAGAGAGCATCTCTCAGAGAAAGCATGGGATAAAGAGGTTCAGGGTCCACCACCCCTTCTTTCCATTAAAGCTGGGCTTCATAAAACCCAGGAATTGTGTGTGTGTGTGTGTGTGTGTGTGTGTGTGCTGGGGATGTGGGCAGGGTTAGGCAGGAACTGTTTGTGAATAGGAATGAGTGTGTCACCTGTGTCAGTGCCCCACTCTTTGCAGTGTGTGTATGAGTGCATTGAAAATCAGCATATACGAACACTTGGTGAATGCAGCCCTGTGAACAGCTTGGGGCAAGAGGTGGGTTTGGGGAGGCTGAAAGAAGGACCTGTAGGCCAGCCTCAGCCCTACCCTACCTCTGCTAGGCTCACTCACCAGCTAGGCGCCCAATTTGGCTATGTGGCTCTTCCCCCTGGGACCCACCTGGACTGAGAGGCTATCGGGCCACCATCCATTCTGCCCTCTATTTGAGCCCCAGCTGGGTGCCCTGGCCCAGGAATTAATGTGATCGAGAATGAGCGTGTAAGAATGGTAGCTGAATATGGAGTCTAGAGCCAGAAATGTATTGGGAAGTGGGGGGGGGGGGGGGGTGTGCTGAGTCAGCAGGCTGCAGAGCCAAGCACACAACATAGCAGATGGAGAAGCCTGGGGTGGGGGGACGCTCAAAGAAGGGCTCCCACCGGCTTTCTATCAGGAACAGGAAACCACGGAGGGTGCTAGGCAGGGAGATGGGAAGCCTCACTGGGGGCGAGGGGGCGAGCAGGAGGGAGGAGGAGTGGGGAGGGGGTTCCATGATTTTCCCTGTGCTCAGACCTCAGGAACCCACAATCTAGAAGCTCTGGTTGCCTTCTCCAAACTTCCCCAGTCTTGTCGGTAGTCTCCAAATCTACCTTTTGGGGCTAGAGGACTCCGTGGGTTTAAGGCGGTCAGGTGAGCTTGGCCAAACAGTACACTCCTGAGTCCCACCTACTCTGCCTCCGATGCGAAGCTCTCGTCTAAATCTAGTTTTGTGAGCCCTCCCAGCTGTCCCTGGGCACCGTGCCCCGCCTCACCCGCCATCCCGCCAGTGGAAGGTAGAAGGTGGCTGGTGGGATAGCGCCAGATTCAGTGACGGGATGGGCAAGACTGACTAGGCTGGGGTCGCGCTCAGCACACAGACGGCGCCCCACGCCCCAAACCCGGATACTGGTAGCGGTTGTCCGAGCCTGGTCAGAGCTGACTCTAACCTTGGGGGTGGGAGCGGGGTGAGGGGAACAGGCGTCTGGAAGGAGACGGAGGGCTCAGCTAAAAGCTGGGGCAGTGGGAGGCGGAGCGGGAGGGAGGGAGGGCGAGAGCAGGGGGGCGGTAAACCGAGATGCTGGGGGCAGGGGACCGCTCGTTTGGGAGCCAGTGGGGCGAGGGTAGGACTCACGCGTGCCGTCGAAGCGCGTGGCGATGGTGTCCAGAAAGGTGTTCTGCGGCGCCAGGAGTCCCCGCATGGCCGGCATCTTAGGCAGCCGTGGCCGCCCGCCCCATCCCTCCGGGGCGCGGGGACTCAGGGCCAGGGGACGGCGCCCAGCTCGGCCGCCCCCCGCCGGTCCCCGCGCCCCTTAGCGCAGCTGTCGGGGGACAATGCCCACCCCAGACGTGCAGGCCCCGCCGGCCGCCCGCGCGCGAGGGGCCGTCCCTGCCGTCGGGGCCCGGGGCATGGCGCGCGGCCCCTCGCGCTCCGGCCGCCCACGAATCCCCAGCTCCAGACTCAGCGCCGGCTGCGCTCTCGGCACCTTCCGCTCCCAACGGCGGCGACCGTGGCTCCCGTTTCAGCTGCAGTTCGGCTCCCGCACGGGTTCGAATGGGTGCCGGGTCCTCGCAGCTCCCTCCGTCTGTCGGGGAGAAGCGGCAGCCTCCCTCCCTCCCTGGGGCGCCCGCCGCCTGCACCGGGGTAACCATGGAGACCGGGCACACCCAGGCAGGGCCGCCTCCTTAAAGGGACAGGACTGCCACCGAGGGAACCCCCTCCCCTCGGGACCTCGGTGGGAGCAGGGAGGTGACGGTCCTCCAATCCCCGCCACCCGGCCCGCCCCAAGCCGCCTGGACCGCCCCTCGGAGAAGGACCGGCGAGCGCCGGGTCTGGCTGGGGCTACCGAGCTGCAGGGGGAGAGGCGCCTTTCTCGGCAACAGGGACCTGAGGAGAGGCTGGGGCTGGCGGGTGGGGCGGGAGGGAAGGTAGAGAGTGCTTTCCCTGGGGAAACTGTAATAGGAAAAGGGGCTGGGGCACTAGCGGAGTAGGTGAAGGCCGGTCCTGGCGGAGGCTGGGACCCCTAGAGGGATTCCAGTTGTACAGGGGAAGTCTAAAGGCGCCGGGGGTGGATGGGTGGGTGGGTGGGGGGGACGGTGTTCTGAACAGTTTCTGGGCATGCAAGCCTTTCTCAGCCTCAATTTGACCCCTGGAAAATGGATCGCTCCATCTATAGCAGATGCCGCTGCAGCCGGGAGCTGTTGGGAAATTGGAGGGTGGGTAGCCTTGGGAGGAGGTTCAAATGCTCCGCGTGTGCTCCGCAGAGGAAAGGGTATGTGTGCGCGGATGGGGGGAGGCTAGACCCTTTGCCTTGCCCCTACATTTCCATTCATCACCTATTGCTCCCAGGATGCGCTAGAGGGTCGGGTTGCAAATGCCAGGGACAGGTAGATGTCAGACGCTAGTTAGAACTTCCTAGCCTAGCACGTGGGTCCTGGCGAGCCCGGAGTCAGGAGGACCCAGCCTCCGCTCCCCGCGCCCCTTCAGTCCTCGAGAACTGGCTTAGTCCTGGAGGGGAAGCTGGCAGAGGTGGGGTGCGTTGGCTCCATCCCCCCTCGGGCGAGTTGAAAGGAAGAGCCAGGCGCCCAGAGAGGAGGCGGCCTGAGCAGTCTCCAGCTCGTCTCTGGGGCTGCGTCGGTGTCCCCAGCCTCGCGCTGCCAGCGCCGCTCCTCCCTCCCACGGTTTGCAAGTGAGCGCGGATACCGCCCGCGCCCAGAGGAGCCGCTGGGGCCACAACAGCAATTTGTTCCCGAAAGAGTGAAGCTGGCGGCTTTGCACTCCCTACCCCTCTAGGAGATACACCCAGTATCACCAGTATCAGAAAGGAGAGTCCGCCGCCCCACCTACCACTTGTCCACAACGAGTGCCAAAGCCCAAGCACCTGTATTGGAATGAACTGGTGCTTTGGGGAGGAAAGAAAGGACGCGTACTCCTCTCCTAGTCCTCTGAACCCTGCAATCCTGTTCCCAGGAAGAGCCTAAAAGGGAGTCTGCAGATCATGCTCCCCACCTCCATTCCCACCCCCCCCCCCCCCCCCCCCCCCCCCCCCCCCCCCCCCCCCCCCCCCCCCCCCCCCCCCCCCCCCCCCCCCCCCCCCCCCCCCCCCCGAGGGTCCTGGGCTGCAAAGTAACCCATAGCCGCTCTTCTGTGCTCCTCCGGGTGACATTCAGGCATTCTACTGTGAGGGTGCAGGTTAGCGGTCAGCTCACTTTGAAGACGGGGTGAGGCGGTGGTTGAGAGCACCCACCAACTTGGGGACCAAACTTAGGTCTGAAAATAGCTCTGCCACTTATTGTGTGTGACTTTCCTTCTGTGACTCAATCTTCTTATGTGAGAAATGGGGATAACACTTTGAGGATTGGTAGGATCAAATGAATAAAGGACCTAGAACAATGTGTGACATTTACTCACGTAAATGTTCTTCTGATTTTGAATTTTATAGGAACCCTGGTGAAATAGGCATGGTAGTGCTAGTTACACTCCATTTCACAAATGAGGACACAGAGGTGGAGGTATATAGTTTTTACCAATTTGGTTCCTTTCAGTAAGTCTCTCTATCTCTACCTTGTTACCTAAGTCCCTAAGTAAGATCTTCCTGCCTTTTCTTTCCACCACCCCTAACCCCCAAACACACACAAGGGGCAGAGAGGGACCCACATTAAGGAGACAGTAAAATGGGGATTAGGGAGTTGAACAGAGCACTGGCTTCCTCTGTGTACTCTCCTTTCTTCTCCCCTCCCTGCAACTCGAGTCTTTAGCCATGGTGGGTGTCACAGGGAGAGGAAGGTTGAGGGGGAGCCCGGTTCAGCGATAGCTCAAAGCCACTGTCAACAAGAAACTCAGGAGGCTGCATTTTGGAGCTGCGATGGGAGGACTGTGGGAGTATCATCTACAAAAGGAACAAGGAGAGAAGGGAAGAGCAAAGCAAGGGAGGAGGGAGAGAAATTCAAGACACAAAAGATGGAAAAAGCCCCCCTCCCCCAACCACAGTAGGAGTTAAGTCTCAGTGTGCAGTGTGGGTGAGAACAGGTGGCTGTCGAGGAAGAGCCCAGGGCCCCTCCCTTCTCCACTCTTCCTACCCTCCTTTCTGGAGATCCTGCAGTCTGTCTCTTGGTCAGTGTGGGTCATGCTCTGCTTCTCAGGCTGTGTTGTGTGGTCGGGAAATATCAGGCTTTCGTCATAGTAGTCTGGGTTCTAACTCTAACTCTGTCACTGAACAAACAGCTCAGCGACCTTGGGCAGGATGGGTGTTAATCTCACAGAGCATCAGTCCCTTCATTTGTAATGATCTTTTCTCAGAGGTTTGTTGAGTTTAGGAAGTGGTAGTAATTGTTGTTAAATGTTCCCCTGAATGTTTGCTCCGGCCTTAGGTGCTAGGACCACGGAAATGAGCTGAAATAAAGCCTCACTGAAGGTCCCCCTTCCCCACCAAAATAAGTAAAACACTTTGGAATACTTTGAGGCCTTCAGTACTTGGCCACCTCTTGGCTGTCTCATTTTAGGCCATTCCTTTTTTTATGTTCAATGATGTTTACTATAGCATTGTTTATTATTATTTAAACTTTATTTTACAATTATAGTTTACATTCAATAGTATTTTGTATTAGTTTCAGGTGTGCAGCATAATGGTTAATCATATACTTTACAAAGCCATTTTTCTTTTCTTTTAGTGGGTGATCCTAGCTATACTGTGAGAAAATAACAATAAACTTTCAAACGAGGAAATCTCGGAAGGTCCATGGTTTTATTAACAGATAAAGGAACTGTTTTGTCTCATGGCTAGTAGTGGTGGAGGCAGGTCTAAACCAAGGTCTGACTGGGTTGATTGCAGTATGCTACTGTGCCACACTGCTGAGGTACTTGGTCCTGTCCTTTGGTAAACAGCCTATTAAAAGGCAACAGTACGGTCATTTTGGTGAATGATGAGTTAGTGACCTGTAGTGAGTGCCCACTGCAAACAGCCAACCTGGATTTCATGCCCTGCCTGCCAGAGGGCAAGCTACCACAGCCTTGCCTGGAGGCAGCAAGGGAGTGAGGCTCACACATCTCAATCTCTATGTCCTAGCAGCACCAGAAAATGGGTTTGTCTGAAATCAAGTTACAGAGAAAGCCTAACTGGGTTAAGCTGAAGAGAGACATAAAAGGGAGACCTGACTTTTCCCTGAGGAATCAGAGTGGGTGGTGTTCATTCCTGCTGTTTTGACAGCAGTGAAGGGGCGGGCGGACTGCAGAATAGTTGTGCTGGTTGTGGTGATGGTGGGTGAGTTTCCTCACCCAGAAAAACCTTCTTCAGATAGTTTCCAAGGAGTAGCGATGCAGGTAATAAAATCCCCTCCACACCGGTATGAAATAACATTCCCTGTCTCTCCTGGGGGAAACCCTGCCCTGCCCCCCATTCACTCCTGTATGCTGCTGTGCTGGTGACTGCGTTTTCCCAGGTAGTGCCTTGAGCATCTGGCCTGCCCCATCCAGAGAGCTCAGAAATCGGGGGTGAGGGTGCGCTTTTCTGACAAGTATGGCAGACAGATAAGAGGGGCACCCTGCTGGGGAGATATGCACTCAGAGGAGAAAAGCTACAAAAGGAATAGGATGACTTATTATTTTTTTGTTAGTAAGGTCTATATGGCTGGAGACAGGAAGTCTTTCCTCACTTTTAAACAGGGCAGGAAACACAAAAAGCAAAAGTTATGGTGAGTGAGCTTTCAATTGGTCACCGGTTCACTTAGACACCAGGGTATTGTTCTGCAACACCTGGCATAATAATGAAGTCGTTGCCTTTGTCTCCACTTTATAGTTCACGGAGAAGTCCAAAGATACGATTTTCCCAAGGTTTGCTGCTCACATGGCTATCAAGCTGTGAAGTCAGAATTAAAATCCAAGTGTGCATCTCAAAAGTCCAGGGTCTTCCCATTCTACCACAATCTCTAGGCACAGCTTCTAAGAGTTTAAGGAAGAGCTAAGAGCTCTATTCCCTTCACCTGCAAAGCGGTTGATGCAAGAGCTAGAACCATTCATCTTAGCCTCAGAACTCAGCATAGTGCTTAGTACATAGTGGTAGGTGCCTCAATGTTTGAAGGGAAAAAATGTGCTTTAGCCAAGTTGACTGATTTTACCAGACCAGAATTCTGGTCTGAACTGGTTAAAACAGTGACAAAATAGCTCCTTGTATCAGCTGGTGACCTACACATAGGTATCATTTTGGAACCTGTTTCTTCCATGAAGTGTGCTGCTGTATGGATATAACCCTCACCAGGTGGGGCAAGAAGGTAGGATGAACCCAATACATCAGGCAAGACAAAGCCTCTTGTTAAGTCAAATGGCAGAACTTCCAGAGGCAGTAAGTCATTATTCTACTGACCTCCAACAGTATGGCTTAGTTCACAGACTGATAACCAATGCATCCTGACTTTTCCAGGTCACTCCCAACCTAATGTAGCTATCCTGTTTCCCCCCCATACATACATTCATACTTATAAGTCTGTACCCTGACTTGGGATTCTGAAATAAGGCCACCTTACCTATAAACCACCAAACAAACACCTGATTACCCCTTGCATAGTTCTAGTTTAAGTGTAGGACCCAGCCCATAAAGTGGTGCTTTCCCCATTTCACTCAGAAGACAGCATGGCTCATTCATGCAACACTATTACCTTGTATTACCTTGTATTTTATCCGTATGTCTCAGTTGTCCCAACTGGCTTATCAGCCCCTTGAAGGGAAGTGTTTTGGTTACCTTTGTCTTTCCTCAGCTTCCATCTCAACACCTGTACTAAGCGCTCACAAACACTGTTAGCGATAGTATAAATCCATGCATCTTTAGGAGTACTTTACCAATGAGATCCAGCAATTCCACTCATAGGAATTTGCCCTAAAATACACATTCACAAATGAGGAATGATATACATATTATGAGATGCTCATTTCATCAATATTTATAATAGCAAAAACCTGAAAACCATTAGTAGGGACTGGATAAACTATGATAAATTTATAAAATGAGATACTATCCAGCCATAGCAAGAACAAGGTATGTTTGTGTATACTGACATAAAAAGAGGTCTATGTGGTATAGTACATTCTATTATCCAAAGCAATATACAGATTTAACGCAACCCCCAATGTCATTTTTTAAAGAAATACAATGAGAAATAATCAGATTTGTATGGAACCACAAAAGACCCTGAACAGCCAAGGTAATCCTGAGAAAAAAAAATGAAGCTGGAGGTATCACACTACCTCACTTCAAATTATACTACAGAGCTACGATAATCAAAACAGCATGACATTTGCAGACACAGATCAATGTAACAGAATAGAGAGCTCAGCTATAAAACCACATGTATATGGACAGGTAATTTTCAACAAAGGAGCCAGAAACACACAATGGAGTAAAAATAGTGTCTTCAGTAAATGGTGCTGAGAAAATTGGAAAGCCATACGCAAATGAATGGAAGTGGATTACAGTTTGTCCTATGTACAAAAATTAATTCAAAATGTATCAAAGACCTAAATATAAGACCCAAAACAAGTTACATAGAAGAAAATATAGGTACCAAACTTACGGACCTTTGTCATAGAGAACATTTTATGAACTTGACCCCAAAGGCAAGGGAAGTAAAGGCAAAAATAAATGAATGGGACTATATCAAATTAAAAAGATTTCTGCACAACAAAACAAAGAAGCAGCCAACCAGATGGCAGATATTTGCAAACAGTAGCTCTGACAAAGGTTTAATTTAAAAAATATATACAGAACTCATAGTCCTAGCTGGTTTGGCTCAGTGGATAGAGCGTCCGCCTGTGGACTGAAGGGTCCTAGGTTCAATTCCAGTCAAGGGCACATGGCTGGGGTAGCAGGCTCAATCCTCAGTAGAGGTGGCCAATCAATGATTCTCTCTCATCACTAATGTTTCTATTTGTCTCTCCCTCTCCCTTTCTTTCTGAAATTAATAAAAATATTTTTTAAAAGAACTCATAAAAATCAACACCAAACAACCCAATCAAAAAGTGGGCAGAGGACCTGAAAATACTCCTCTCTCAAGAAGATACAAACAGCCAATAGATATATGAAAAGATATTCAACCTCACTGGTAATTAGGGAAATGCAAATCAAAACTACAATCAGATACTCCCTTATACCTGTTAGAGTAGCCATTTTCAACAAGACAAGCAATAACAAGTGTTGGAGAGGTTGTGGACAAAAGGGAACCCTCACATATTGCTGGTGGGAATGTAGACTGGTACAACCACTATGGAAAGCAGTCTGGCGATTCCTCAAAAATTTGAGAATAGAGTTACTATATGACCCAGCAATCCTTATCCTGTGTATATACCCAAAAAACTTGAAATCATAAGCTATATGCACCCCTATGTTCATTACAGCATTATTCATTCTGACCAAGAATGGAAACAACCAAAGTGTCCTGCAATAGAGGGCTGGATAAAGAAGATGTGGTACATATACACAATGGAGTACTAATCAACCATAAGAAAGGATGACATAGCTCCATTTGCAACAACATGGATGGATCTTGAGAACATCATGCTAAGTGAAATAAGTCAGTCAGAAAAAGCAAAAAACCATCTGATTTCACTCATATGTGGGATATAAAACTGAAACTTGTGGACACAAACAGCAGTGTGGTGGTTGCCTGAGGGAAGGGGGTCAGAGGAGGAAGGGGTCCTAATATATGGTGACAGGAGGCTTTGACTTATAGAGTAGTAAGCATATGGTGCAACATACAAATCTTGTAACATAGAAACCCACACCTGAAACCTATGTATTCATGTTGATCAATGTCACCCCAATAAATTTAATTTTTTAAAAAGTGGTATACATTCTTACGGTATACATGAGCTAGTACAGAAAATCTCTGGAGAGAACTACAAGGTACTTGTGGCCTCAGGGGAGGGGGCAAAAAGTCGAGTGGGGTGGTAGCCTATTTTTCATCATATGCACTTCTGAACTGTTTAAGTTTATTATTATTGATTTTTTAGCGCATATATATATATATATATATATATGATTTTTTGTAAAACAAAACAAAAACTATTATAAAAAGTGAGAAGTGAAAAAAGCAAGGTTATAGAAGTATGAGTAGTTCGACTCCTATTTACATAAAAGAAAGAAAAATATATTTGCATGTTTGAATTTAGAAAATTTGTGGCAAGATATATATGAAACTTATCAATGGGACAAGATAGGGGAAGATTTTTATCTTCCATCACGCATCCATCCTTTTGTACTATCCTTTTGTTGTTAATCCTCACCTGAGGATATTTTTTCCACTGATTTTTTTTTTTTTTTAAGAGACAGTGGCATGGAGGGAGAGAGGGAATTTTAAGAACTGTGATAAATAAGGGGCTTAAGAAATACTTGATGTTCATAATGAAGCCATGCTAACTTAAATGTTCTCTCTCCAGGGGCATGTAACTGCCAGAGATAAGCAACCTGAAGTTTCAAGTCCTATCTCTAAGTTGGGGAAAGAAGACATTGATCTCTAAGAGGCAACAGAAAAGGAAGGAACAATGATGATTAGGTAGGATCTTTCTGACCAGCCAGTGGGAGCTGCCCAGGGTTCAGAGCCTCTCTTCTCTTAGGAAGGCCAGAGCTATATGGAGAGCAAGGAACGGGCTGCACAATTCAAACTTAAGATAAACCTAACTTACCTTTATCAAAGAAAGTCAAATTGGCAAATTTAGGAACAGAATATCTACAACAGAAGATCCTAAATGAACTATGGTTTAGACATGATTTAAAAAAATAGTAGGACACATACAAACAAAAAACCCTATATATTCATGTATATATACACATATGCCTTGAAAAATCTATTAAGGGTATACACCAAATTATTATTTAAAAATACATATTTTTATTAATTACAAAGAGGAAGGGAGAGGGAGAGAGAGATAGAAACATTAATGATGAGAGAGAATCACTGATAGGCTTCACTTGCGTGACCCACACTGGGGATTGAGCCCGAAACCCAGGCATATGCCCTGACTGGGAACTGAACTGTGACCTCCTGGCTCATGGGGTCAATGCTCGACCACGGAGCCACAACAGCGGGACTATACCAAATTATTAAGTCATTACTAACCCTGAGGAATAGAAACTTTAACTTTCTCCTTTGACATTTCTGTATTATTTGATATTTTAAATACTACTTTTGTAATTTAAAAAAAATGTAGAAAAGTCTTCATAATTTTCAAACTTTTTATGGTCACAGAAAAATATATTCAAATACTTTTCTATAAGATTTTAATTTCGACTTAAAGACTTTTTTCATAAACAGTGGCTTCCCATCTGTCTGGGTGGTTAAATACAGTTTTGCTTGGATACAAAGATAGACCTCAGAATCCTTCAAGGTTGTTTCAATCTCTGGATTTCCTATAAAGCAAGGTAAGCAATTAATCAGAAAAGCAGGTTTTTTTTCCTGACACCCAGCAGGCTGATGGTGTTGTTGGACAAATTCCCCAAAATAAGGTGATGAGCCTTTTAGAAAATGGCTTCCCAGTACTCCTTGACCACTATTTTCATTACTGAAAGACACACACAATCTCTCATCCTCTCTAAATCTGTTCAACCAACCTGAACCAGGCAGCTCAGCTTCAGCCAAAGAGCCAGGGGAAGCCCCGAGGCAGCTGAGTTCTGCACTGCTGCCACTTATAGTCTGGGATTCAGACTTGGGAGAACAAATACTGGAGAAATAAATCGCTCTGCTGTTATTAAATCATAGATGCTGGGGTGGGGATAGGGTGCAAGTGTCTGGCACTGATGCCACCTGCTACGTGTGGGAGCTCAATTATACGGTTATATTCACTACTCCTGTCAAGGGACAGGCAGGGAGGAGGGGTGCTGATATAACCTTTGGTTGCCTGGCAGAGCCGTTGGCAGCTGTGGTTTTTCTAAACTGGTAAGCTCTCCTTTGGAAAGTCATTCCCTATCCTATGAATCTTTCCCACAGGAACAGCTGCATTTGCTCATTCTGCCTCTTCACAATTTAATTTGGTTCTGAAGCTAAGCAGCGGACAGATGACTTAGGCATCAGACACCCTCATTTAAGCCCCGAACAAGCTGTCTCAGAGACTACTGCATGAGGCCCAAAGAAAAACAGATAATGAAACGAAGTCACTTGTCACTGGGAAACAAATGTGGGAACATTTATGCAGTTGTTTTTATTTACTCAACTCTAAAGACTGACTGCGGCAATCTTTTGATGAGTAACACTTAAATTAACACTAATTACATAGCTATAAATTTGATTCAGGATAAGAATACGATTTAGGAATGAGAATGGTAACAACAAAAATCTTCAAACATTAAAGCAAAGAAATACTTTTTCTCCTCTTTTAACTTTAAATAAATGCTATTTTCCCATGGACTTCCCTAAACACGTTTGCAGTCTAAGGAAATTAAGGAAACAAAGCTTTGGACATTTTGAAGAAACTGTAGGTTAAGCTATCACACCAAGCTGGGGACTGAAACCCTGATCTGAGTGTCAATCTCAGGCACTTTGTGAGAGGCAGATTCTCAAACATTTCCTAGTCTTTTTTTCCTTTTCACCAATTAAATTTCCCTTTCTCTAATTCAGTGCAGTACACAATCCCCTCAGTGCCTCTCCTGGTTAAACTGTTGTGTAGAGGGAACCTGACAGGCGTGTGTGGTTCTGCTTAGACTGGAAAGGCAGCAGGACTAGCTCCGACCCATCCACTCCTGAGAGCCTGACCGTGGGGGATGCTGAGGATGGCCTGGTGCCCTGGGAAGAACACTGCTTACCCTTGGGAAACTTGGCCATCATTGCCCATGACTCCTGGTAGAAATGACCCGTCAGAATGAATCCAAATCATGGGGAAAGGTCAAGGGAAAAAACAGATTGCCCTCCAAAAATAATAAAGAGGAAATGAGGAAAGAAATGTGTAGAATGGTATAAAAGCTGATATGTGAAAACGTCTTTCTGCTATTAAACCTAACTATAAGTTTCCTGAAGTCCAGTTACCACGTTGAATTATGTGGGATAAAGGAGAAAAGCCAATTGGAATTTCCCTCAAGCGTTCACAGCTGCAGGATGAGAGGTCCTGGGTTTGCGCTGGGGGAGCGGGCCCCTTTTGAATGAGGGCTTAGGTGGGCTGGGTTCCACGCTGGCTCCAGTTCCATTGCTCCCTGCAGAGAGCTCCTGGCCCCATTCACTAGCATTTCCTGGTGCCTGGGGTTGTGAACTCTGATACCTGGAACCAGATGAATACCATGAGCTATTTCTGTAACGACTCATACTGTCATGTCGTCCTTGGTTCGTGGGGTCACTGAACTTTTGGCCTTGTGGCCTGTAGCCTTGTCCTCCGCGTCGGTTCCCCCGCAACACCTAAGGATGAGAGAATATGATGTCCAAAGCACTCTGGCACTGTGGGACTCCATTTGTTCCAGTTTAATTTATTGGAGCATTCTGACAGCATAATTGTGGTAGTCCACACTTGGGACTCAGTTATCTCTCAAGGTTCACAGACTTCTGCCGAATTCAACCTAGCCACTGCATCTGAAATGATCGCTCTTTCACTATTTTCCCCTGCCTCTCACCCACTGGTCTTCTCCACTGAAGAGGAGTTCACTTTTCTTTAGCTGGGCACACGCTAAAGAAGGAAGAACGTTCCTTAGGTTGTTACGAGCCCTCAACTGGGCAAGTGTCTTATCACATGTCTGAGTTTTGCAGATGATAAATAATTTGTAAAGATAATGAACATTTGTTACAATAAAATAAACATCATTATGATCTGATTTGCTATATAAACCATAGATTCAATCACACTGCTATGACATGCAGTACATTTTAACATTACAACCCAGAAAGTTTATGGCATGGGATTTTATTTTTGTCTTCCAATTTCAATTCTGAAGAATCACTGACAGTACTGCTTTCAATTGCTCTTGTGTCTCTTTTTCAAACCAAGGAAAAGAAACTATGGATTATGCTTCAACTTTCTAGTGTTCACTCTCTGTGGAATCAAGTTCACCCTCTCTCTGGTGTATTCTATGTTGTACTTCTAGGGAGTTGCTGCTTCATTCTGGTGAACCTGCCACTGTGGTATTTATCTACCTCAAGATGGGTGCACGACTCCCAGTGTGACTAATTACCAGGCGTTACTACCTACGACAGCTAGAATCACTGCCAACATCAGAAAGTCAGCCGTCTTGGCAACAGGAAATCTAAACTGGCTGGTGGTTTGGAACATACATACCAAATGCTTTCTCTGGAACTAACAGGCTGGAGGCATTCAAAATAGGTGTGGAATGAGAATAAAGAGAGGAAGGTAATATACTGAACTGTAAGCACTTAAATGAATAAATAAATGAATAAATAAATAAACCATGATGATCTGGTAGCTTTCTTCCTCACTAGCTCAGTGTGGAAGCCAGGTTACCTGGTGATGAGGCTGACAGGACCGGCCACTGGAGTCTGCTCTGCCTGCAGGAGTCTCTCCTGGTGCTGAGTTTTTCTTGTTAGCACTCGTAAGGCTGGGAGCAGAGGCACAGGTGGAAGCAGCAGCAGCAGCAGCAGCAGCAGCAGCAGCAGCAGCAGCAGGGGCATCACACAAGCTACTCAAGGACACAGATGTAACTGAGCTACATCGCGACCGGGTTGAATAGCTGTTCTTTGGATGGGACACTAAAACAAATATAAGAACTATGTGGTCATATGATGAAAGAGCACGGAGGGTAAGGTTTTCCCCATTTCACAATGAGCAAGTTAAGATAAAGAATGCTTATAAAATGGGTAACAAAAAGGAAAATCTCCCTTCTGCCCTCTTCCTCCACATCCCCACTGCTCTTAGAAATAAGCCAACAGTTCAAAACCAGAGTGACCTATCCCCCACCAGCTAGTGCCTTCTTGACACTTCCTACTACCTGAGATCCTGGCTCTGGCAGTTAACTAAACTTAGGAATAACAATATAAGCCATACATACAGTTCCTATGTGAGGAACACTCTACAGTACAAAGGAACACTGTATAAAGAAAGACAAAGGTAAAGATCTGATTTTTTTTAAAAAAATTGGAATGATGCATAGAATGACACACTACTCAAGATTAGTTAATATGAACAGAACTAGTCTTTACAACAAACATGTATCTTCCTAGGATTCTTTTGCAAAAATAATCCCAAACTCAAAATACCAATTTAGCCCTGACCGGTTTGGCCCAGTGGATAGAGCGCCAGCCTGCGGACTGAAAGGTCCCAGGTTCGATTCCGGTCAAGGGCAAGTACCTTGGTTGTGGGCACATCCCTGGTGGGGGGTGTGCAGGAGGCAGCTGATCGATGTTTCTAGCTCTCTATCCCTCCCTTCCTCTCTGTAAAAAAATCAATAAAATGTATTTTTAAAAAATACCAATTTAGCTGAAAAATATTAACATTTTCAATTCGAATTTTGTCAGAATTCAATGGTTTAATGGTCCCCACTAGATTTTTTTCTTGATGTTAAGCCTGGACTAGTGCTGAGTTCACAATTACTGCCCTGGAGTCAACACTTCACTTTCATACTGATATGGAAAAAACCAAGAAGCTGAGCTCAGGGCTGGTGGCACACAAACTCTCACCTTAGAGGCACCACCCTCTTTGAAGCTATTGTTTTATTACCTACTGTATGCCAGGCAAGGTAGGTACTATCTCCACATTTGGAGAGAAATAAAATGAGTAGAGGCAAATTTGGTCTGACTCCAGAGCTCCATGCTCTTTATACTTCACTAGGGGCCCGGTGCACAAAAATTTGTGCACTCGGGGGATGGGGGTCCCTCAGCCCATCCTGTGCCCTCTTGCAGTCTGGGACACCTCGGGGGAGATGTCCACCTGCTGGCACGCCTGGCCAGCCTGGGTGAGGGGCTGAGGGCCATTTTCAGGCTGCCCACAGCCCCTTCAGGGTTCGTGCACTGGGGGGTGGGAGGGCTGGTGAGTGCAGGCCTGGACGTTTCCCACCAGAGGGCCCACAATTGCACACGCCTGGTGGGCCCCCACTGCTGAGGGGACACACCTGACGCAGAGCTGGGTGGCGAGCCAGGGACAGATGCTGGTGCAGGATCCCTAGGTGGGGCCCTGCTGCTGAGCGAACACACCCGGGGTGGAGCCCGGCAGCAGACTGGCTTCAGATTCTCCACACTGTGCAGCAGACGCTCCCGCACGCCCTGTGGAGGCCCCTGGGGGCGGATGAAGGTAGCGGACCCTGGACGGTGCTCCCACACGCCCCTGAGGAGGCCCCCGGGGCAGAGCCAGGCAGCAGACCCAGGACAGGCATTCCTGGACACCCCAAGGAGGCCCTGGGGGAGCAAAGCCAGGCAGCAGACCCAGGACGGCTGCTCCTGCATGCCCCACAGAGGCCCTCGCGCTCTCGCATGCCCCGGGGAGGAGAGCCAGGCAGCGGACCCCGGACGGGTGCTTCTGGATCCCCCGAGGAGGCCCCGGGCCGGACTCCCCCCCTCCACTGAGCTGACACACCTGGCATAGCTATGCCGGCCGCGAAGGCTCCCAGTACAGAGCTGCCCTGCCAGCCTCCATCTTGGCTGGGTTAATTTGCATGCAGCCACTCTGATTGGCTGGTGGGTGTGGCCGTGAGCAGAGGCTCAGCCAGCCAAGGCAGGCAGTTGCAACACAAGCCTCTGGTTTACTCTAGCTCCTTAGCTGCTGGCCTCCATCTTGGCTGGGCTAATTTGCATATAGCCGCTCTGACTGGCTGGGAGGCATGGTTTGACTGGTGGGCATGGCTGTGAGCAGAGGCTCAGCCAGCCTAGGCAGGCAGTTGCAACAGAAGCCTCTGGTTTGTTCTAGCTCCATGGCTGCCGGCCTCCATCTTGGCTGGGCTAATTTGCATACAGCCGCTCTGGTTGGCTGGAAGGCATGGCTTGGCTGGTGGGTGTGGCTTAGGTATCTCGGGTAATGGTCAATTTGCATATTACTCTTTTATTATATTAGATATCATACACTCTCAACTCAACAGAAAACGGATGAAAAAAATACTATTGCAAATTTAGGGAGCCCATCCTCAGTGCTCCAAGCATCTGCACCTACTGACTTCTTAAAGATCTCAGAGCTACTTTTCATAAAAACAAACAAAACACAAAAGGCATGAAGACAGAATCAGTAGAGAAGCCAAGCAGCCCTTCAGTCTTTAATTAGTACAGAGTGGTCTTCTCATCACCATCTCCAGGGCCCAGAGTATCCTGCTATCTCACCTTGTCCAAATGAATCAATGTTCTTCTTCAGGGTCTCCACGTCACAGGTGAACTGGGCTACTCTTCCCAGATCCTCGTCATATTTACGTTCACTAACAAAGTGCTGGAGAAAGGGCCAAGAAAAGCCTCCAGGTGAGACACGCATACACATGGGATCTACAGCTTGCTATGTATGAATGAGAGAATTATTTTCAATTGAGTTATTTTTATTGCTTCAAAGTTTGCTCAATGGCCACAATATTACCAATGCTGGGTGACTGACAAAATTCAGTCATTTTCTTCAGAGCCCAACGAGAAGAAGTCTATCTAGGAGCTTTATAAAATACTACATGATGGTCAAAGCCCAGTAAGTATAATCATAAGAAAGTGCAGAGAAAGGAGAAAGGATTTATAGAGGGCCACTTTCCGCTATTGGCTACTCTCCACATTGTTTCATTTTATACATTTTATATAGCTCACAGTTTATAAATAGAGGCAGCAACAAAAACGCTCTTAAGTTACAACAATGATTCCATTTAAATAAATGGTCTGGTTCTTTAGTAAAAACTCCTTTAAGAAACCCACTTCAACTCTTTGTAAAGTAGGATCTGTTTGTCCTTGAAATAGAAACAATTTCTTGAGATGGAAAATCATTCATGTGAAAAAGTCAACTTCACAAATGAGAAGTCTGTGCTGCATATAATTTAACCCTTTCAGGCTGACTGAGTTGAGAAGTAATCAACCCTTGGGGTCAAAAACTATACTACAGAAAGTGAGGGACTAAATACATGTTAGGAATAAAGTGTTTCTGAAGGTCTATTTCAAGAAACAATTTCTAATGTAGCCTGGAATCACTTTAAGATGAAAAGGAGATGAAAAAGAAAAGTTGTAATTATTCTAGATAAAATTCAGAAGAATTGAACTCCTTAGAGCAGTCTTGGCAGTTGTCTAATCTTTGGATGTTCAAGGGGTAGAACTGAATGCATCAGAATCCTTGAGATACGTCTAGAAGCAGTGAAAGGAAAAGGAGAAATAAAAATTACCGCTGGCCTTTAAAGCCCTAAAGCTTCAGAGTATATTGTGGCTCAGGAAAGCACACAAAGCTCTGTGACAAAGCCTTCGACATGTAGTATCAGTCTGAGTGAGATTAAGTCTCAAACAAATTCTAGAGTATGATGAGCCAAATACATAACAGGAATGACGGAAATAATCTGGAAATCAGACATTTAAATTGCATAGCACCCACTTCAGTACACTGAAAATGTGGAGAGAAACAGATCCTTAGTCAGCCTGCAGAAATATTTCTAGCAGCTTTTCAACCATGTGGGAAGGAGAACAGATGAAGCCTGTAAGAGCCAGAATTCTCATCTTAATTCCAAAGGGGTTTCCGGCTTCTCCCAGATAGTTGAATGAGACTAATTGGCATCATTATGAAGACGAATTTCTATAAAATTTAGTAACATAGTTTTAGTTAATCAGAAAGTGGTAATTAAAAATTCACATTGTTTTGCTATTTCACCCCAATAGAGTCTAAGTGGAAGAAGTGAGAGCAATAACATAACCTACGGTTTGTGTAAAATACTGAATCAGAGTGATGACAAAGATACCTGTAAGAGCTTAGGTGATCTTCCATCTATGCTCTTATTTTACAAAGGCTGTTGTATAGCCTCTGCAGCAAGTATTCCACTTAAATACAGCAATAAACCTCATGTACTCAGGAAGAACAGAAGTTAAGGGCTCAGGATTAGAGAAGGCCACCTCCCCTTGTCTATATAGCTCATAGTTTAGAAACAATTTTTTAGAACCCCAGTGTCTACAACTATCAATGAATATCCTGACCTCTCTAAGGTTCCCATGTTTAGTTTCAGAAACACTGCTCTTTCTTTTTTTTTGTTTGTTAATCTTCAACCGGGGATATTTTTTCCATTGACTTTTTTTTTTATGAGAGGGGGAGACAGAGAGAAACATTGATGTGAGAGAGACATATCCATTGGTTTCTTCCTGCACGTCCCCAACTGGGGCTGGAGATTGAACCTGCAATCCAGGTATGTGCCCTTAACCGGAATCAAACCCACGACCCTTCAGCGCATGGGCCAACGCTCTAAATCACTTAGAAACACTGGCCAGAGCAGAAATACTGTTCTTTAGCTAAGAATTTAAAAAGTATACATATTAAGAACACTAAAGATACCACCAAAAAAACTACTAGAACTGATAAATGAAATCAGTAAAGTAGGAAACAAAATAAATATTCAGAAATCAGTTGCATTTTAATACACCAATAATGAACTAATAAAAAGGGAAACTAAGAAAACAATCCCATTTACAATTGCATCGAAAAAATAAAAATGCCCAGCCGGCATGGCTCAGTGATTGAACGTTGACCTATGAACCAGGAGGTCATGGCTCGATTCCCTGGTCAGGGCATATGCCCACGTTGTGGGCTCTATCCCGTGTGGGGTGTGCAGGAGGCATCCAATCAGTGATTCTCTCTCATCATTGATGTTTCTATCTCTCTAGCCCCCTCCCTTCTTCTTTGAAATCAATAAAAATATATTGAAAAAATAAAATCAATAAAAATTAAATACCTAGGAATAAATTTAACCAAGGAGGTGAAAAATTATAAGACACCAAAGAAAGAAATTGAAGAAGATACAAATATAGGGTGGGGCAAAAGTAGGTTTATAATTGTTCATATGGAAAATACAATAATTAATAAATAATAATACAAGAATAAATTCTGTGTTTCTCCTACACACAACTATTTATCTACTTTTGCCCACCCCCATCCCCTTAAAAATGGAAGCATATACTGTGTTTACAGATAGGAAGAATTAACATTGTTAAAATGTCCATATTGCCCTACCCAGTTTGTCTCAGTGGTTAGTGTCAGTCCTAACACAGTGGTTAGTGACGGGTTCAAGTCCCATCAAGCGCATGGCATGTACCTTGGTTGCAGGCTCGATCCCTGGCCCCCATTGGAGTGTGCAGGAGGCAACCAATCAATATGTCTCTCTCACATCCATGTTTCTTTCTCTCTCTCTCTCTCTCTCTCTCTCTCTCTCTCTCTCTTCCCTCCCTCCCCTACTTCCTTCCACTCTCTCTAAAAATCAATGGAAAATATCCTCAGGTGAGGATTAAAAACAAAACAAAACTGTGGAAGTTCCTCAAAACGTTAAAATGGAATTGCCTTATGACACAGTGATTCCATTTCTGGGTATATATCCAAAGAAACCCAAAACACAAATTCAAAAAGATTTATACAATCCTATGTTCACTGCAGTATTATTTACAATAGCTAAGACATGGAAGCAACCCAAATGCCCAGCAAAAGATGAGTGGATAAAAAAGTTGTGGTAGCCCTGGCCGGTTGCTCTGTGGTTAGAGCACTGGCCCTCAGACCAAAGGTTTGCAGGTTCGATTCCCGACAGACTCATGTGGGAGCCAACCAATTGATGTGTCTCTCACATGTCAATGTTTTTCTTTCCCCTGCTTCCTCCCCTTCTACTTTCTCTAAAAATCAATAGAAAAAAATATTCTCCAGTGAGGGTTAAAAAAAAAAAGTTGTGGTACATACATAAAATGGAATTTACTCAACCATAAAAAAAAGAAGCAAATCTTGCCATTTGCAACAGAATGGATGGATCTAGAGAGTATTATGCTAAGTGAAAGAAGTCAGACAGAGAAAGACAAGTATCATCTGATTTCACTTTCATGTGAAATCTAAAGAATAAAATGAACAACAAAAAAAATAGATTCATAGATACAGAGAACAAACTGATGGTTGCCAGAGTGCAGAGGGGAGAGGATAAAGGGGTTGAGGTTATGGATGAAAAAGGTAAAGGGATTAAGGAGTACATATTGGTAGTCACCATATAGCCATGGGGACGTAAAATACAGCATAGAAAATATAGTCAGTAATACTGTCATAACTATGTATAATGCCAGGTGGGTACTTGAAATTGGGGGGGGGAAGGAGAGATCATCTTGTAAATTATATTATTGTCAGCCCTATGTTATATACTTAAAAAGAAAATAAAATAATATTGCATGTCAACTATAATTGAAAAATTAAAATTAATTTTTTTTAAATGTATGAGTGTTAAACACAAGTAATCTTTACAGATTATAATTAACATCTCAAATTGCTCATTTTTCTCTATAAAATCAGAATCGACCAACCATTTAAATATTTACTGAATACTGTCCAACTGGTGTGACTCAGTGGTTAAAAGTCAATCCATGCACCAAGAAGTCACAGGTTCAAGTTCCAATCAGGACACATGCACAGGTTGTGGACTTGATCCCTGATGGGAGCCGTGTAGAAGGCAGCTGATTGATGTTTCTCTCTCATCAATGTTTCTATCTCTCTCTCTCCCTCTACCGTCCTCTCTCTCTAAAACAAATAATAAAACATATTTAATAATAGCCCTGGGCAGTGTGCTCAGTGGTTAGAGCGCCAGCCTGCACACCAAAGGGTTGCAGGTTTGATTTCCAGTCAAGGACACATCCTGGGTCTCGGGTTCACTCCCTGCCCCTCTCCCTGTTGGGGTGCATGAAGGAGGCAACCAATCGATGTGTCTCTCTCACACCAATATTTCTCTCTCTCTCTCTCCTTCTCTCCCTCCCTGCGTCTCTCTTTTTCACTCTCTCTGAAAAAGTAATGGGAAAAATATCCTCAGGTGGGGATGAACAAAATATATACATACATATATACATACATTAATTTATTGAATACCTATATATGCCAAGGTACTATGCTAGGCACTGGAGAGACAGCAGTTTTGCCATTGTAAAGTTCAACAGCTGGTGAGAATAACAGATTAATCAATGTACATGGAATATAACTGCTATGAAGGCACAAAATAGGAAGAAAATCAGGAAGGATGAGAAGATCGTGAGTGAGTGATTGTGTGCTGGGAGTGGCAGGGAGGGAAGAGTATTCTGGATAGATGAAGAGCATGTGCAGTAGTCCTCTGCAGGAAGGAACAGGATGTGTCTGCAGAAAGGAAAAGTTAATATGGCTGGAACTGAGAACAAGGGGGCATGGTGTGAAAGGATGATGCTGGCAGAGCCAACTGAACAGAGTCCTACAGGCGGTGCTAAGATTATAGTCTTTATACTAAGGCAATGGAGCCCTGGCCCATGGCTCAATGGTTAGATCTTTGCCCCATGCACTGAAGGGTCACAGGGTTCAATTTCTGGTCAAGGGCATGTATCTGGGTTGCAGATTTGATCCCAGGCCCCAGTTGAAGCATGATAGGAGGCAACCAATTGATGTGTCTCTCTCACATTAATGTTTCAAAACAAATAATAATAAACAAAATGGAAAATTTGAAGCAGGTTAGTGCAGTGTGAAGAACAGATTTGGAGGGATGGAGAGAGAGAATAGAATCAGTTATGAGGCTATTACAGCAGTCCAAGCAAGAGATAATAGTTACTTGATCACGACGGTGGTGGTGGAGATGAAGAGAAAAGGTCAGATCTGAGATTCAGTAGGAATTCAAATGGAAGGGTCTGCTGATAGATTTCATGCTGGAAAGGAGAAATTTCCCAAAGTTTCCAGCTTAGAAAACTGGGAAGATGACAGTACCACTTACAGAGAAAGGAAACCTGGAGGAGGGTCAGGTTTTGAAACGAAAGACCATGGTTCAATGTATTAGATATGGCCATGAATTATGGAGATTTGTTACTTTAGTCCCGGAGGGCAAGAAGAAAGGCAGAAAGGAGAAGGAAATTCTACCTTGATATCAGCTCTGAGCTCAACCAACTGCTCTTCTGACATTCGAACAGCCACATCAGTCATCTTCTTTAGAAGTTCAGCTTTCTTTTGTCGGCTGAGCAAAATTTCCACTGTAGAGGAAAAAGGAGTATAACTCTATGTTCTGGCTCAATAGGATAAAGAACTGGAAATACAGGCCTTGCTGTATGTATTGGAGAGCCAAAGGTCCAGTCCGCCTTCTTGAAGGACTCTAAAGGCAGTTAACAGGTAAAGACTTCAGGAAATAAAAGACACATAAGTCATTTGTCATTTCTCTTTTTCCTCTTCTCAGGAAAATACATTTTTTATCAAGAACTATAAGTTAACGCCCTGGCCGATGTGGCTCAGCTGGTTGGGCATTGTCCCATGCTCCGAAAGGTTGCCAGTTCAGTTCCCAGTCAGGGCACATGCCCAGGTAGGTGGTGGGTTCAATCCCAGGTGGGGATCATACAGGAAGCAGCCTTTCGATGTATTGTTCTCACATTAATGTTTCTCTTCCTCTCACTCTAAAATCTATTTTAAAAACTTTTAAAAGAATCATATAAGTTAAAAAAGAATGTGCACACATGCTAAAAAAGACTTACCTAGAATAAAGAGCATGAAATGAAAAGTTAAAGTGTCTCTCCTACTTCTGACTTTGTGGTCCCCTCCCCAGAGGAAACCAGCTAATTTCTTACGTATACTTCCAAACATATTCTATGCATATATAACATATATCTCTCTTCCTTTTTTCTTCTCCTCACTCATACGAGTATATCATATACATGGTCCTCCCATTACCTTAGCTGTTTTTTAAAATAGTTCATGGAAAACTACTTTTTAAAAGATATTTTTAAAAACTGATTTCAAAAAGGGAGGGAGAGAGAGAAACATCGATGAGGAGAAAGAATCATTGATCAGCTGCCTCCTGCATGCCCCAGCCACCCAGGCATGTGCCCTTGACTGGAACTGAACCGCAGGCCGCTGTTCTATCCACTGAGCCAAACCAGCTAGGGCTACCTTAGCTATTTTTATTTAATATATCATGAGGTTCAATTCTTATTAATACACTGGATCTCCCTCATTGTTTAACAGCCACTTAGTAGTCTGATATCTAAACTAATAAAAGCGGAATAGTAAAATTAACCGTTTCTCCGGGACGCCCACAGCCAATCAGAGCGGCTGTATGCAAATTAGCCCAGCCAACATGGCGGCCGCCACTCACCGACCTGAGTAAACGTTTAGGCAGCGTCAGTTGCAGCAGGAGCGAGAGCGAAACTACCTGCTTGCTGGCTCCTTAGCCTTTGTTTGGCCTGAAGCAAAAACGCACATTTGCAACAATTAAGTGTAACAATTGTTTCATTATAGAAGCTGCGAGGTGAGGCAGAGAGGAGGATTCGTTAGTGAAAGGCTGCCTTAAAGGAACAGCATCAATTATA
>PVJC01006756.1:32503-53895 GCA_004026665.1 Murina feae | reverse complement strand
CAGGGGGGGCAGTTGGGGGTGATCAGACTAGCAGGCAGAGTGGTTAGGGGCGGTTAGGCAGGCAGGTAGGTGAGCGGTTAGGAGCCAGCAGTCCCGAATTGCAAGAGGGATGTCCGACTGCCAGTTTAGGCCCAATCTCATAAGGATCAGGTCTAAACCAGCAGTCGGACATCCCCCAAGGGGTCCCATATTGAAGAGAGTGCAGGCTGGGTTGAGGGACACCACCCGCCCCCATGCACGAATTTTGTGCACCAGGCCACTAGTATATCTACAAATCAAATCAGAGGATCACTAGATGAATTTAGTTTTTTTTTATGGTCTTAAAAGCCCAAATATGACACAATTTCTTAAAAATAGAATAGCCAAACTGCTCCCCCAAAATAAAACATTCAAATTAGGGCTAAACTGAGGGCAAATGGTTGGGGTTGAGTTCAAGCAAACTTATCACTAAGGGATTTGAACACCAGGGAAACTAGTTTTAAGAGGACTGATCAAGGCTGTCCTTGCTTCCTTGAAAAACAATCATGACCCCAAAGCAGCAGAGACAGGGCACCCAGGCAGCTCCCCCTGCCCATCCTTCCTAGGGCCCCCAAAGCTGTGGCTAGTGAGAGGACTGGGGCATAGCACAAGCTGGAGGACAAAGATGACAGAGGTGGTATCTGGGGCATAACGGGGCCTGAGGAAACACCCAACCCTGCTGCCCTCCGCAGGGCAGTGGAGGACGGCAGAGAGCTGCTCACAACAGGGACAGTGTCAGTCGGCAGCCCTGGGTGGTCCCCGGCCAAAGCTTCTGAAATGGACAGTTGGTGTGGGGCATACAAGTGAAGGGAAAGAGGACAGAGACTGAGAGAGAATCTGAGATACAGCCGGTCAGACAGACAGGAGGAAGAGGAAGCGGGGAAGGGGAGATATACTTACTTCACGGTTTATCCGAATCTTAATGATTCCAGTGAGGGAACAGTACAAAGCAAAAGAGACAGATGTTAGGCCAGAGGCAGATGGAGGTGGACGGAGCACAGAAGTGGCCAGAATGGGCGATGCGAGCAGGGGAGGCAGAGCGGAGGTGGGGGGGGGGGGGGGGGGGGGGGGGGGGGGGGGGGGGGGGGGGGGGGGGGGGGGGGGGGCAAGGAGAGGTAGTGGCGTGTCCCCAAGAAGAAGCCAATTGGGACCTTGAGGAGATGGAGGAAAGGCCTCAGTCACCAAAGTTGTTTCAGTCTGAGAAGCCAGGCCCCACCCATTTCCCAGCCAGGAGAGAGGATGGGAGGTGGGGGAGAAGGCAAGGCATTCTGGGAAATAAAGCTTAGCTTGCCCAGCCCCCAGGAGGGGGATGAACAGGGAAAAGAAGGTCATCTCCGGCATCCCCAACTACCCACCTCCCAAATGCACCCCTTCCTCCTCCTTCACACCCCAGGCCTTTGCTCACACTCCTCCCTCCCTGGGACATCCTTCCCTCTCCTCTCCAGCCACCCAAAGCCAGCGAAAGGCCTCCTTCCTCCAGGCAGCCAACCAGGGCTGACCGTGGCTATGTGGCCCTACCACTAGCCTGCTGTGTGGCCCTGGGAAAGTCCTTCCTCTTTTCTGGCCTGCGCTTTCCCCTCTGATCTGACCTTTACCTTGTGTATATAGTTATGTGTCTCCCCAACTACAGTGTATATGTTCAAGGAGAGCAGGCACCATGTCTGTCTTGCTCACTGCCATATCCCTGGTGTCCAGCACAATCCCTGGTACATGGTAGGTGCTAAACGAGTCAATGATTCTCCCCCAAACCTGGCGTGCTCCAGGGTGAGGGAGTCTGGCCAGTGTCTTGTCTCACCCTCCGCCATATGTGGGAGCAGACTCGTCACCCCTTCTTCACACCCAGCCCAGGCCTCCTGGCTGCCTGCCCTGTCTCTGGCCCCTCCCTCCCATCCACCCAGACCCAGCTGCTGCAGTGATGGCAGGAGGCCCTCACGGTTCGCAGCCGAGGCTTTGGCTGAGATCTGAGTCCCTTCTTGACCGAGGCACTAGCTGTGTGGCCCAGAAGAAGGAGCCTCACCTCTCTGAGCCCCCGATTCCTCACCTGTAAAGGGAGGTCATGATGCTAAGTACGTCCCAGGGTGGTTGCAAGGATTATGTGAAATTAAATATCTGGTATAAAGTGCTTAGCACAGTGCTTGGCGTACCGTATGTGGTGAATAAATATGGATTATTATCCTTAAGTACCACTCTGATCACGGTCAAAACTTTTAACAACTCCCTGGTGCCCCAGGGGAAAAGCCCCATGCCTCCACCTGTCATCTGCGGCCTTCACACTCCAGCCCCTGCCTACCTTCAGCCTCATGTGTGTCATGACAATCCCAGCTCCAAGCCTCTTGGCCCCTCACCAAGAGCGGATCCTTCCTCACGGCTGGGCCTCGCTGTCTACCCTTCTCCCTTTATTCTGCATCTCTGAGGCTGCCATCTTTCAGGCCACACCCCAAAGTCTGCAGGAGGCCTTCCTGATGGCTGCACCCACTCTGTCCCCCCTGCTGAGCTCCCTGGCACTGATGCAGGAGACAGGGGTGCTCAGAACCCAGCCATTTAGATCCCCACATATTCCCTGACAGGTTCTGCCCCGCAGGGACAGGGAGCCTGGAGTGGGCAGGGCCAAGTCAGCAGCAATGGCAAGGGAGAGGCACTCACGTCTATATAGTTGGCGTTAATGTAGTCGGCATCGGGGTCTCCCAGCATCGGGTGGAGCTTCACTCGGTGCCGATCATCTGGAAGCAGAGAGGGGGCCATGGGGTGGGCAGGGGCGGAACTGGGGAGCCAGAGCAGGTGCTAAGGGGAAAGGCTTCCTGGGAGCCAGATGTGGGACAGAGACAGGGCAACCAGGAAATGAACCAATAGGCTTTATAGACCACAGCGGGCAGGACAGGCCAGTGGGTAGAGTCTGGGCTACAGCAGCATGAAGGCCAGAGGTCAAGGCTACACAGACAAGTATTAGCTTTGTGACCTTGGGCAAGGACCCTAATGTCCCAAGCCTCAGTTTCCTTACCTGTGAAGTGGGGTTATAATATGCCCTACTTGGCAGAGTTATTGAGAAGAATAAGTGAGGTGACGGGTACAGCGCTCAGCACACAGCTATGCACATGGTAGACACTCTACATGGCTCCCTCTGCCTGTCCTCCTCTTCCTACCTCTCCACCCACTGCCCCAGACCACAGACCCCTCCCCAGGACTCACAGGCAGGCAAGGGCTCCTGCCGGCTGCCCTTGACCTTGTCTTTCTTCTTTGTGGCATCCCAGCCTTCAAAGAAGCTCTGCCAGAAGGGAAAGTGGAAGTCAGTGGGGAGAGAAGCCCTCCACTCATTAGAACCCTATCCTCTCAGCGGGATGCTGGTGGGACCATGATAAGGGCCAGGTTCATAAAGTCACCGTAAATCCCTTTATCAGCTTGGTTCAAAACCAGGCAGCAGTGGGGGAAGCGAGAGTGAGAAAAGGGGGAAAACGAGAATTCAGAGACATTTTAAGATAAGATTCAGGTTTAGGTTAAATCCAGGTTTGAGTTGGGAAATGAGGTAAAGTGAGGGTCAAATGAAGATTAGGATAAGGGTGGTCTCAGAGTCTGGAGAGAGGTAGGATGGGATTCAAATTAGAGTTAAATGGAGCTTAGGATGACAGTCATGGTCAGAGTCAGACTGGGGGCTTGAGGTCAGGGTCAGTGTTGGTGGTCAGGTTCCCGTTAGGCATAGGATGAGGAGCTTGATCAGAATCCAGATGGAAATAAAGATAAGATTCAAGGTCAGATTTCAAGTCAGGGTTAGGATACAAGTGAGAAATCAGATTACGTCTGAGCGTAGGATCAGGGTCAAGTAAAAGAAATAAAGTTGGGGATTGTCAGAGCAAGAGTCCTGTGGGAGGGGGCTGAGGGCTGCCAAGGGCAGGATGCACAGGGAGGAACCATGTGAGGCCCCGCTGAGGGGCCCTGGCTGGCCTGGGGCCCTGCACCTCGTACTCCTGCTTGAAGCCATAGCCCTCGGCCGTCTTCATCTGGTTGATGTGCTGCAGGAGGTCGGCCACACGCACCGCAGGATGCAGCTGCCCCGTGTGATATGGGGAGCCCTTCCGGCCACATGGACGCCGCGGTGAGCCCCCCAGAAGGCTGCTGGCCTCAGTGACCCCATTGCCGCGCTGGTCCCCTGCAGTTGGAGAAAGGCAAAGTGGTTCCTGACACACACAGGCCCAGCCTGGGGAGCCCCAGAGGGACTAGAGGAGCCAGGGAAGGAGGGAGCATGGGCAACGTGGAGGATGGCTGGGTGGTTCACCGAAGCCAACGGCCTCGCTGGGCCCTCCCACGAGACCTGGGCAAGTGCCTTCCCTACTGCATCTGGGTTTTCCCATCTGTAAAATGAGCAGGTCAGATCACGTGACCTCTGAGGGCTCTACTGGCCCGGCCCTGCCTGCTGTGATCCTGTGGTCCCCTCACTGCATCCTTCTGATCCCTCCCAGGACCAGACCTCTGTGGCTTCTCCATGTTCCCTGAAGGGGACAGCACTCAGCAGAGCCTGTGACAGTCCCGTCCTTCCTCGCTCTTTCAGGGAACAATCTGGAACTCTGGCAACTCCCAGCAATTACCCCCATTCAAAGAAAAGCAAATCCCAAAACTCAAAGATAAGCAAATCCCAAAAGTAGCAGCTGAGGCCACCCCCTCTGCAGATTAACGCAAGGCACCTGAATAGAGACGTTTTCCCTGTGCAAGCATTTCCATTGTCAGTCTGTGCAGCAGCCTCAGCCCATCAGGGAAGAGGTGGAGAGGTTCACAGTAGCCCCCCAATAAAACTGTATCCTCCCTCCTGACCAACCCACTCCCTGGCTTTTCCGGTCAGTCCCTCCAAGGACGTCCCACCTGGGCCCTGATATCAGGTCCTGGGATTGAGGAAACAGCCCACTCAGTCCTCCCACCTTCAGACACTCACTCCCGCACACTTACTAACACTCCTTCCCTTCCTGTCCTGGGTAAGGGGTGGGGGACTCTAGCCAGCCCCCCGAATTTCTCACAGCTGCTCTCTGCCCAGGTCTGAGCTGGCAGAGGAGAGTGGGGAACTCCCAGTGGGGCCTACCTGCCAGCCCCCACCCTTCCCTCTGCCTTCGTACATGCTGTTCCCTCTGCTCCCAACACCCTTCCCCTCCTGTTTTTGCCTGGTGAATTCACACTCATCCTTCAGATCCCAGCCAAAGAGTTCCTGGCCTCTAACTCCTCCTCATCACTCACTGATAGAATAAACGAATGAGCAACAGGCACATCCTGCACACCTCGACTTCCCCACACTCCAGTCCCTGTTCCTCGGGTCCCCCTTCCTGGGCTGGGTTTGAAAACTGGCCTTAGGGGCTCCAAGCAGAAAGGCAATCCCAAGGCAGGGCTTATAGTTTCTCTTCTCTCAAGAATCAAAGTCCTGAGCTGCTGTCATTCAAGGTCCGAAAACAATTACTTCACATCCTTTGTCCAGATTTCTGCCTGCTTACAGCCGGAGAGCAGGCTGAGTGTCCGTTACACCATCCTGGCCAGATGCCCCAAACCCTTAACTTTACCAATGAGGAAACTGAAGTCCGCCGATGAGAGCCTTGCCTAATGCAGCCGTTGCCAAAGTGTGTTCCAGAAAATACTAGTCATGTCACGTGACTAAGTGGTATTCCATTGAGAGGAGGAGGAGGAGGACAAAGAGGGGTTCTACGTTTTAAGGAAATCTTTGAAATTCTGGTTTAAAAATAATAAGCAGGTTTTTGGGGTTTTTTTTTTTTTCCTTGTAAGACCTGTTAGGGCTTCCAACATGGTAGTGTGCATTTTAAACCTCTAAGAGACAGGCGGAAATAGCAATGTTTCACCCCCCACCCCAACCCTCCCCACACCCCCCACACCCCTACCCCTCCTGCACCTAGAGAGCTTTTTTGTTTGTTTCAAGCAAAGCCCTCAGGGAACACAGTGTAATGTGGCAATTTAGAGACAGGCTCCGGAGTCAGGCCTCAAATCAAATCCCAGCTCTGCAGATGACCTTGGGGATGCTACTTACTCTCTCTAAATTGTCATTTTCACGTGTCAAATGAAAAACAAAAACCTGTTACTCTCCAACCTGATGATGTAAATATTAAATAAGAGAATGTGCATAAAGCACGCAGCCCCGTGCCCGGCACATAATGAGCACCTGTGGGTGGCAGCTATTGACTTAGGAGTAGTTTCCAGAAAAGGGAGGAGCCCTTGAGTCTCAGAAAGCCGTGGCAGCTGGCTGACAAGAGGCGGCCTTCCTGTCTTAGTCCCTCTCCGCTGTAGGATCTCGGTCCAGGACCTGACAATTCTAAACTGCACTACAGCAAACACACAAACAAAGGATTTCTGCTGGTTCAAAGAACTCCAAGATGGGCATGGGCAGAGGGAGGGGGGAAGGGAGAGGTTTCCTAGTGCTCTTTGTGGAAACCATGCCGACAGCTCTATAGAGGGCTCTCCTGGTAGAGAAACGGGTAAAGGAGGTGATGGGGAATCCAGCAGCTCATCCCAGAGACCCTGAAAGTTTGGCAGCCTGACGCAGCCTCACAAGGAGGCACGGGTCAAGAGCGCCGAATGGCCAGGGTCCAGAGGCTCTGAGGGTCTTCATAGGCAGGATTTCAGAGACAACAGGGACACATCCCAACACCTTGGGAACATTCACAGCCAGCCAGCCACCATTTGCTCAGCATGAGAAGTCCCGACTTTAAAATGTGCACACTGAGCATGCACCCACATCAACATGGCTTTCTGTTCCAAACCCCCCAAATCTGGCTTACAATGTTTGGGAGAGAAAAGAAGAAAGTGGAGGCTAGAGCACTGCAGAGCTTGAAGAAATAGAGAGAAGGCCTGAGACTCAGCTCTGGTCTCCAGAAAATTCCTTGAGTTCCCCTGCTGTCACCTCTTCACCCTGCATCCCACCTTCAGTGCCCACTCCCTCCTCACCATCAGTCAAATCTTACCCATCTCAGCCGAAAACCTGCCCCCCCCTCCCCACCCAAAGGTGTATCTTCTCAGAACCCTGGCAGCACTAATAGTCCCCAGCACTAATAGTCTGGCGATTAGCCTGGTGCTTGACTTCCCTGGCTCGGTCTTGTCTCCCTCGCCCGTCAGTGAGTTCCTTGGGCGCAGAGCCTGGGTTTCCTACCTCTGTGTCTCTCAACAGGACACAGCAGCAAGACGTGCACCCCCATCACCCTCCCCTCCCACTCTCCCCAACACCCACTGGAGTTTTCAGCCTGATCAGACCGCTCCGTGTTTTCCATAAAGATTACATGCCCACCCCGTGCCCCTGCACGGGCTGTTTCTCATCCACCAACGCCCTTTCTTTCCCATCTCCGCCTGTCCGAGTCATACCCATTGCTCAACGCCTAGCATGAAACAGTAGAAACAGCAGTCAACTCAGAAAGACCTGCATTTAAATCCTGGCTATGCCACTTCCTCGCTCTTTGACCTTGACAAGTGACTCTGCCTTCTTGAGCTTCTGTTTCCTTGTTTGTAACATGAAGGGTTGATAACAGTTACCACGCACTAAGGTGAAAATCTGAAGAGGGAGACCACAAAGAGAAATGGATGAAGAACTACATGTCAATGAATTTGAAAACTTGAAGGAAATGGACAAATTCTTAGAAAAAAAATTAACTCACTAAAAGTGGCTCGAAAAAGAAATAGAACGCTTCAATAATCCTTTACTCCTTTAAATACGTTGAATTAAAAATTTAAATTTTTCATAGAGAAAAGAATAGAAAGAGATTGTTTTACAGATGAATTCCATCAGACTTTCAAGGAGACATTTATTCCAATTGTTCATAATAAGGAAAAAAGAAAAGAAACTTCAATGTATTTTATAAGACTAACAGAATTTTGATATCAAAAACCAAAGACAGTACAATCCCACTCAGAAATACAGCTTTAAAATCTTGAATGATATTACAATTATACTGAATCCAGCAATACATAAAACACTAATGCAACATGGCCAGCTTGAACTTATCTCAGGACTCAAAGGTTACTTTAACACTAGAAAAGCTAAATGTCACTTGCCTCATTAGCAAGGTATGGGGGAAAAAATATGATAAAAAGGCAGAAAAAAGGATTTGGTAAGTTTAATGCCCATTTAAAATAAAATGTCCTGGCAAACTAAAACTGAAGGAACTTTGTTAATCTGATAAAACATTTCTACCAAAAGCTATAGTCAGTGTCATTCCTTTTAAATGTTAGAAGCACTCCTTTTAAAATCAGGAAAATGTGATAAGAATTCCAGCTATTACTACTTCCATTTAACCCAGTATAGAGTTCCCAACCAGTGCTATGCACAAAGGCAAGGGGGAAAGGAGTGAGAAATAAAGAAGAAGAAACAGAATTGTCAGTCTTTGCAGTTCTTATGATTGTACTCAGAAAATCTGGAAGATTCTACAGAAAATTAGAATTAATGAGAAATTTTATCAAAAAGTATGCATATGAGATCTAGTTACATTCAGAAATCAACTACATCATCCATACAAGCAACATTTAGACATGTAATATTTTAAAAGTATACCATTTGTACCTGGAAAACTAGAGAGCCACAAACAAAAGAATAAAGTTGGATCCTTATCTAACACCATATACAAAACTTAAGTCAAAATGGATCAGAGACCTAAATGTGAGGCCTAAAACTTTATTATAAAACTCTTAGAAGAAAATATAGGGTGGCAATGATTTCTAAAAGGCACAGGCAACAACAAAAAAAAGAAAAGGCGAATTGGACTTCATGAAAATGTTAAACGTTTGTGCACCAAGAGATACTATTCGCAAAATAAAAAGGCAACCCACAGAATGGGAGAAAATATATGCAAATCAGATATCTGAGAAGGAATTAATATCCAGACTATAGAGAGAGAATGTCTAAAACTCAACAACAACAAAAAACCTGATTCAAAATGGGCAAAGGACTTGAACAGTCTTTTCTCCAAAGAAGATGCACAAACAGTACATGTGTAACACTCAACATTAGGGACATGCAAATCAAAACTACACGATCCCACCCACTCTCCTCAGATGGCATTTATCAAAAAAAAAAAAAAAGCGAAAATACAAGTAGTGGCAAGAATATGGAGAAACTGGGACCCTTGTACACTGTTGGTGGGAATGTAAAATGGTATAGCCGCAGGGAACATATGGCTGTTTCTCAAAAAAATATTAAACATAGGATTACTTTATGATCCAGCAATTCCACTTCTGGGTATAGATTTAAAACACACACACACACATCCAAAGACACTATAAATAACCTGCAAAGATGAGTCCAAATTGAGAGAAGATATTTGCAATTCGTAAGTCACAAATGATTACCATCCCAAATATATAAAGAACTTTTAAAAACCACTAAGAAAGCAGGGTCTCACAGACATCCATGTTCATAACAGTATTATTCACAATAGTTCAAATATGAAAGCAACCCAAGTGTCTATTGACAGATAAGTGGGTTTTTAAAATGTGATTTCTATATACAATGGAATATTATTCAATCTTTAAAAGCGGGAGGCAGATTTTGAAAGATGCTACAAGATGGAGAAACCTTGAGGACATTATGCTAAGTAAAAGAAGCCGGTCACAAAAACACAAACACTTAAAAAAGGTAATAGAATAATCAAAATCATAGAGACAGAGGGTAGAATGGTGGCTGCTAGAGGCTGGGAAGAGAGGGGAAGGAGGAGTTATTATTTAAGGAGCACAGAATTTCAGTCTACAAGTGAAGGAGCTATGAAGATGGATGATGGAAATGTTGCACAACATTGTGAATGAATTTAACACACTGCACTGTACACTTAAAAATGGCTAAGATGGTAAATTTCATGTTATGTGTATTTTATCACATGTTCACACAAAAAATGTATCATTTGCAATATAAATAAAAAATATAAGGGACTGGGGGTATACTTAACAAAAATGTGTAAGATTTTATGGAGAGAATAGTTGAAAGACAGTCAGGACCTAAATAAATGGGTTGATAGCCTATAAAAGCCTAATATGCTAAGTGTCTGGTCATCTGGTCAGCCACTCAACCAACCAAAAGCATAATATGCTAATGATATGCTAAGGTCACTCAACTGCTCGCTATGACATTCACTGACCACCAGGGGGCAGACGCTTCAACTGGTAGGTTAGCTTGCTGCCAGGGTCTGCCAATCAGGACTAAGCAAAATGGGCCAGACACAACCTGGAGCCCTCCTGCGGTCCCTCCCTGGCTGACCAACCTCCTGCATCCCTCCCAGGCCCTGATTGTGCACCAGTGTGGTCCCTGGGCCTGGCCTGTGCCCTCTTGCAATCCAGGCTGAGGGATCCCCCTCCTCCCCGCTGAGTGCAAGGATTTCGTGCACTGGGCCTCTAGTATATCATATTCATAAATGGAAATACAATTTCATGTCAGTTTCCCCCAAAATTGACCTATATATTCAATATAAATCCATCTAACAAATTTTCCAAAGAACTTCAAAAGGTAAGTATAAAATTTATAAGACAGAGAATGAGCACAAATATAGCCAAGACATCCCTGATGAAGAACAAAGTCAGGAGGGCTTGATATTTCAGATATCAAGATATATAATTACAGAAGTTAGAAAATGTGGTATTGGCGCAGGAATCACTAGATTGGCCAAGGAACGAGAACAGGTAGCCAAAAAACAATCCACATACGTATGGAAACATGATAGATGATGAGGGGGACATTGCAAATCAGTAGTGAAGGCATGAACTATAATACCTGATGCTGGGACAATTGGTTTTCCCCATAGAAAAAAAATAAAATCCTTAATTTATATTATGCACAAAAATCAATCACAAATAGATAAAGCTTTAAATGTGAAATGCAAATTATTAAATGTTTTAGCCTTGGTCAGTTTGGCTCAGTGGATAGAGTGTCAGCCCATGGACTAAAGGGTCCCGGGTTCGATTCTGGTCAAGGGCCCAGAGCTCCATTGCAGGCTCTGTCCCTGAATCCCCTGGGCATGTGCAGGAGGCAACCAATGCATGTATCTCTCTCACATCGATGTTCCTATCTCTCTGTCTCTCCCCCCCCTTTCATTCTCTCTAAAAAATCAATAGAAAAATATCTTCAAGTGAGGATTAACAACAACAACAAAAAGTTATGGAAATAATAAAAAATACTGTATGACCCTACATAAGGAAGAAATCTTTAAGATCTACAAAAAGTAGAACTCTAAAAAGATGGATGAACTTGACTAAACTGAAATAAAAAGCTATTCATCCAAAGACACTATAAATAACCTGCAAAGATGAGTCACAAATTGAGAGAAGATATTTGCAATTCATAAGTCACAAATGATTATCATCCCAAATATATAAAGAACTTTTAAAAACCACTAAGAAAGCAACAGAAAAACCAACAGAAAATTAGGCAAAAGACATGAACAGGCATTTCATGGAATAAGGAACCTGAATGGCCAGTAATGATGTGAAAATATCTTCAACCTCATTAGTAATCAGAGAAATGCAAATTAAGCCTATAGAGAGTTACCATTTTATAAGAGCCGGTTTGGCAAAAGTGAAGAAGGCTGGCAAATTTTGATCTTGATGTAAAGCAAAGGAAACTCGCACGCACTGCTGCTGGGAGCGAACACAGGCAGAGCCACTTTGGAAAAACAATTTAGCGCTGTCTTATCAAGTGGAACAAGCACACACTCCATAACCCAGCAGTTCTAGCATCTCCTGTGCAGGTGCATCTGCAGATTCATCTCAGAATGTTTACAGCAGCCTCATTTGTAATAACAGGAAACTGGGAACAAAGCAAATGTCCATGGATGACAGAATAGGGAAATAAATTGCAGTAGATTCAAACAATGGAAAACTACACATCAGAGAAAATAAATGAACTATAGCGAAACTTCCATCTGGGTCAATGTTAGAAACATGATGTGGAGTTGAAAAATAGAGTGAGTTTATTTTTATAAAGCTCCAGAGCAAGAAAAATTCTACCATGCTCTGTTTGGCGATGCTTGCACACTAGGAAAACTACCCCCCAAATGGCAAGAAAGCTATAAACACAAATGTCAGGGGAAGAGTGACATGTAAGAGGGAGGTATGGGATAGGGGAGGGGCACCTGTTCACTGGTGCTTGTCGTATTATTATGACTTTAGGATCTTCATAAACATTACATGTTTTCTCTTGTACAAATCAGCACTGGAATGGAATAAAGAGATGTGTGGCGAAGTGCATTATGACAAGCCCCTAACACGTACAACTGATTCTCTATACTCCTCTTGCATGCCAGGTATGGCACTAATGATGTAAACACATTTTCATTTAGTCTTCAAGCAGCCCTACCAGCAGAGCATAGGAGGAAGCAGACATCCAGAGAGGTTAAGCAACTTGCCCAGGATCACACAGCTGTTGGGATCTGAGATGCAAACCCAGGTCTGTCTGACTACAGAGTCATCCCTCTTCGCCACTGGTCTCCAGCTGCTCACACGGCAGGTGCTCCATTCAGCCAGGAGACTGCTCTGACCCTCTCTGATCACACAGCATCCCTCACTCACCCCTGAGTCCCCAAGGCACTTTCCACAATTAACCCATGCTATCGCATTCCTCCTCTATGAGTCTGTGTCTAAGACCATTTTTCCTAAAGCTCTTCCAGTGCAAAGGTCATGCCTGTGCCTTCTCCGCATTTCCAGGGCCAGTGCTAGTACACAGCAGGAGCACAATTGATGCTTCAAGTCTGGTGAGGGATATTACAGAACTTATCTGACGCAAGGAGCCCCAGAGCCACGAGGAAGGGGCCTGGGACCGGGCACTCACCCCGGGGGCTGTAGCCGTGGGCGTCCATGAAGGAGAGGCCCAGCCGCTCATCCTCCTGCAGGGTGCTCTGGTCCGTGAAGCTCCGGTCCACAGCGCTCATCATGTGCGTCTTCTCCTGGCGGTAGTTGACGGTGGCCTTGGTCATGTTCACTGGCTTCCTGCAGAGCGGGGTTGATGGGAGACATGGATGCTGAGCTGGGCAGGACTGTGTCCAGAAGAGGATGAGGAGCCCCGCAGTCACGGGCCTTGAAGCCAGGAGCCATTCTAGAAGCATGTCTGGATGCTGAGGGGGCTCTGCCTCCATCCTTCACTCAACAGACCCAGAGAGCTGCTGCCTCCCCCAAAAAGGGACTGAGCAGGGACCCTCTCCTGGGGACCTTTGCTGAGAGCAAGGGGCAGAGCATCAGTGGGAACCTGGCCCCAAGGCCTCAGGAAATGGGAGGAAAAATCACTCTGGGCCAATTTGGGTGACACAGCAGACAGCCACCCCGCCCCAAACTAGGAATATGGCTGTCCCCACTCCAGCCCAGCATGCCCGTCTCCATCCACCTTCCCCATGCCCTCACCAGACACCTGCCTGGGAGCTCCTTTCTCTCTTGTAGGAGATGGACCATACCCCTCCTTCCTGGCAGAGGATCTGACTAGCGCTCAGCCCGAGTTCAGGAGTCCTCCTCTGGACCCAGAATGGACTCCAACTAGGCTGCTTCTTACCCCCCAAACTCCAAGGATGGACCCACCATCAGCCACCAAGACTCATAAAGAGACCCACATAGGGTCCATGTTCCCACCACTAACCACCAGTCCATCCAACTGCTAGAAGCAGCACAGGGGAAAGGCAAGAGGTCCCGTCCCTCCCAGAGGGCAGAGCTTCTGGAGAGGGCCCTGGGCAAGTGCCCCACCCGGTCCAGGCCTCCAGCCAGTTTGTGACTCAGGGAAGTCGGAGGAGAGTGGGAGGGAGGGTGGGGAGGCAGGGGACACAATTCCACGAACAAGGGGCCAGGCAACAGGCAAAGGGGAAATGACCTGGGACCCACTTGCGATGAAGAAGAGTGGAGGCCCGACCATAGGGGAGGCTCAAGACAAGAGACCTATTCATTTGCTCAGCCCTACAGCATGCGGGATGTGGGGTAGAATTAAGAACGGACTTTCAGCGAATGAAGGCTCGGGGACACTGATTACTGTGGAGATAAAGAGGCCAATGAGAGGTCACCCCAGCAGGACAAATTCCAATCAGCCTGTCCTGGTTCAAGAGCTCCCAGGGAAGAGGAAGGACAGGAGGACCTCTGGATGCCTCTGCTGCCAGGACCCCTTCCTGTGCTAAGAAGATGGCTCTGTGTACACGCTGGGGACCAATGCTGCTGTGACTGAGGTAGGCCCAGCCTTCTCAGCCTGAGCCAGAGAGGGCTCAGTGGGCCAGGCCTCCTGCTCTCAGCAACACCCGCTGGCTCTGGGCATCACCCTCACTGTGGCCCAGGGCACAGCCAAAGACCAGTTGGGGGCAGGTGAGGAGAAACCTCTATGGCTGTGACCTTGACCATCATCCTAAGAGAAAAGGTGGAGGAGGAAGAAGGGAAGGGAAGGAAAGAGGTAAAGAAAAGAGACAGGGCAAGAGAATTAAGACACAGAGGAGGAGGGAGAGGGGGGAGGGGAGAGAAAGTAAAGGAACAATGACAAGGAAAGAGAGATGGGGAAGGGGAAGGGGACGGGGACGGGGAGGGACAGGTAAGGCACCAGCAAACCTCAGGGAAGAGAGAGGCCAGCTGGTCAACCTGGCTCAACAGTGGTGCCCAAGGAGGCTCCACCACAAGTGGACACTGGCCTAGGAGGGGTCTCCAGTGTGAACCTCTGGGTCTGTGCCCGCCCTCCTGGCCTACTTGGAAGAACTGCCAACACCAACCAATCAGGTCCACAGGGGACAGGACCCAGGAGGGACGACAAACACAGCCGGCCTCCCGCTGATCTCAGGGTGGGATTAAGCAGATGGAATGTAATACGGACACTCAGAAAAGTTCTGCATTTAGGTTAAAAATTAAGTGCTCAGGTAGAGGGAGAGCTGCCTTGTCAGCAGTTCCTGTAAAGGCTGCCGGGAAAGTTGATGGGGGTGTGGCTGCTGGAAAAGCCAGTGTGACATTGGGTGATGCAAGTAGAGGGTCCAAGGAGGAGGAGGTGAGAGACCACCATGCTCTGAGCTGGCCCAGGACCATCTGAGCCTGCTCTGCCAGGAGGGAGAACAGGCAAGGGTGAGGGGGATGTTCTAGAAGGCTTGCAGAATCAGGTAAGACAGAAGCAGATGACAGAGCAGCATCAGAAGGCATTGAGTCAGACAGGGGCCTGGGTGGTAACCCCAGCTCTGTGTCTCTGACAGGTCCTTTAACCTCTACAGCCTCAATTTGCTCATCAGTAAAATGGGATTCTAGTTCCTGCTTCTCAGGGTTGGCATGAGGATTCTGTGTAAAGAACTGACCCCAGTGGAAGCATCCAGAAAGTGGTAGGTCTGAGGAACCTGGGGCCACCCAGCAAAGAAGGGGCTCCTGGTGACCTGAGTGCTATCTGCAGTGTGTGAAGAGCTGCCAGTGTGGGCACCGGCCTGCCCCCAACATGCACACATGGCTATGGACCCAGAGCGGCCTGTGTGAGGACCTTCCTGACACAGACGTGGTCTGACCAGCAGGAATGGCTCAGGAACAAGGGGCTGCCTCAGGGGTGAAAGGTCATGGAGGCTCAGGGGGGATAAGTGACTGGCTGGGGTGATCCAGCAGAGCCAGGTCTGAACCTGAGACTCTGACTACAAAGCCAGTTCACGTGACCTCCACGTGAGGCGATCAACACAGAGAGGAGAGTCAGGCAAGCAGGGAAGCTCAGGGACAGAGGAGGCCATGGAGAAGGTATGGGAGCCCAAGCCCAGCCGGAGGGGATGGGGCAGGAGCACCCACGGCAGGGCCAGGGCCCAGGCCAGCGGAGCTACTTACGGGTAGTAGGAGTAGGCATAATGGTCTCTCCTGGCAGCGTGCAAAGAGAAAAGCACAGTTGGGCCCAAGGTCCTTCCACAAGGCTGGGCCGAGGGCAGCGCTCAGCCAGCAGGGAGGAGCTGGGTGCTTTCCAGACTGAGGAGGGGGCTGGCCAGGCTCAGTTATTTAGGACCAGCAGCCAAGTCCCTTCCACAGCCTTCCCTGGGCCTGCTACTCGAGTGCGAAGGGGCTGGGGAAAGGAGCTGGGGGAAGGAAGCTCTCAGTCACTCACACAGAGGGAAATGTGCACACGTGCACCCCCACATGAAGGCCTGCACACTCAGATGGATACACACTCACCGTACACAGATAGAAACACACAGACACTACATGCACTCACAAATGCAGGCATGGACTCACATGCACAGACACACACATTCAAACACAGACTGAGATATATACGCAGACACATATTCACAAATACACACACATATGTGTACACTCACACACATGACATCCCCCACTCGCACACTCGAGGTAACGATCCTCACCTCTGCAGACAGCCCCCCACCCTCAGTCCCAATCGCCCTCACACCTGCAGGCCTCTCTGCCCCTGAGGTGACAGACCTTTGCATACACCTGTGTCTCGGAGGGAAAAAGTGGCTGGGACAGGGTGGAGAGGGATCAAGGGCAAACCTTGGGGGCCCCTCACCCACCCAGACTGCCCCTGGGTGTGGGGTCCATTAAAGGAGTGAGACCGCCCTTAATGGGCACCCAAAGCACAGCTTGGGTCGAGAGCCCTGACATGACCACAGACCACAGAGCACAGAGAAGAGGCAGAGCAGGTCTGATTCAGACAGCCATGGTCTCCCCAAGACTCTCTGGGGGTCTCTACGGAGTCCAGAGCAGGGTCAGGACCCTGGCCCCAGAACTAGCTCTCTCCTGAGGTCACATCTGGGGGCCTCCATTCACCTGCCCCCACATCACCCCATCAGCAGAAACCCCAACAAATGGCCTTTCACAAGAAAATCCTGCAGATTAGGGGAAGGGAAGGGGAGAGGAGGGTGGGAGACTGAGAGCCAGCGAGGGCCAGGGCTTGGCTCCAGGTCACCCGGCATGTTTCATCCGTCTTAGCTACAGAGGGGAGGGTCCATGGCCCTGTGGCTGGTGACAGAGGCCCTGAAGGAGGGGGTGGTAGAATAGTATTCTTCTAGCCTCCCTAAAAGGTCATTACTTTGAAAGGAGCTTCCCTGACCACTCCCCCACAATCCCTCTCTGTGCCCCCAACCCAGGCACCCTGTTCGTTTCACAATTCGTAATTATCCATTTGTGCTTCTTCTAATTTAATGCAAGGCTCCCCACTAACTACAAAGCACAAGAGGATCCTGCCCACAGTTGGACCCCCAGGGCCCAGGACAGTGTCCAGCACATTATAACGCCTCGATAAATAATTCATTGAATGAGAAATCAATAAATAAGGGAAACTAAAACATCTCCACCTCTATGAGCTTTCATTCCTCCTCTAAACAAGTCATGGTAATCATACCCCTCCACCCCCACCCTTCCACCTCTGGGACTGTTGTGAGGGTTAGGCATCAGGAAGCATGAGTTTGTCTCTTCCCTGGGGGATGCACAGCCAAGAACTTTCCAGAACTTTCTCTGTCCTCGTAGAGCGCTAAATCGGCAGGGAAGATGAACATCGAGTAAAGTAATGCAAGTAAATGAATGAAAAAGTGCAAGGAAAAGAAAGTGCTACAAAGGGAAGGGGAGGGGGCTCTAGAGGCAGAGCAAGGGGACCTGACCCAACCTGAGCTCTGGGGGCTGTAGTCTGAGGCCTGGGGTAGGCCAGGCCTCCCGGCCACCCCAGCTCTGGAATCCTGGGGCAGATTCCGCCAGTCTCACTGTCCATGCAGGCAGAACCGGATGGAGAACCTGACACCTCTTCCCAGCTGGCCCTGACTGTCTCCCATAATCCCCTGCCCCCAGAGACCTCCTTCTTCCAACAAGAGTGCACAGGGCAGTAACTAAGTAACTGCCCTCCCACAGCAAAGTCCTAATCTGTCCATTACATTCGTACCCCAAGTTGATCTGAATACCCCCATCCCTGCCAAAATTGCTCGGACACTTGACACCCCACAGTACAGACTGGAGGGCCCCTGAGGAGCACAATGCACCCGGAAGGCCAGGTAGAATTGGTAGAAGGTCGGGGGGTGCCATACTATAAAATGGGATGGAATGGCTTTTAGAGTAAAGGAGGATGCTGGCAGCTTCTGGGGTTACCTGAAGGGTTTATGGGGTCGCAGCTGCACAAACTGAGGGTTTCCTAGTAAGGCCTGGCAGCATCTCTGGCTCATTGTCTCCCAGCGCTTTCTCCAGAGGGATGGGTGACATCCCCCACTTTGCCCATCCTCTCTCCCTGAGGGTAGATGTTTTAGGGCTTCAAACATCACATGCAACTCCCTAGTATCTGACCCCTCCTTTACACCCCTCCCGATCTGTCTCACTTCCCTGCCCCCCAGAGTGAACTCCCAAGTCCCCTGCTGGGGAGAAGCATAAGGACTTGCCACTTACTGCATCTACTGCGCCCAGTGTGGTGAGACGCTTCATAGCCCTGCCCAGGAGGGGTGCTCAGGCTTTGTAGTTAGGCCTGTGCTCAAATCAGACCCTGCCACTTACCAGTCCAGTGACATGGGCAAGTCACTCAGTTACAATTTCCTCATCGTAAAAAGGGAGTTAGACCCTCTTTGTAAGTCAGGATCCAAGAAGGAAATGTTCTCTCATGTATCCCGAACCAGATGGTGCCTGGCACACAGTAGGTACTCAATAACTAATGTGATATTTGAGATGCTCCTGGCACAGAGTAACTACCAAACAAATGGTGCTTTAAAAATATTTTGTATCTTGAAGCTATGTGGAAAACAGGCCAGGGGAAAGTCGAGCCTAATGCCCTGGACAGGCCACCCCCTACCCCAACGCCACCACCCCCCTGCTGTCATGTCCTACCCCAGACTCTCTGGAAGATTCTCCAGGCTGGTGCCTGGCCTCAGGCAAGGGGGCGCTGGCCAATTCTCCTTCATCTCCCTGATCCTGCTTATCTGCTCCTGGCAGCCCAGAGACCCAGCGCCAACTCGTCCATGTGCACCCAGCCTGGCAGCAGCTGGGGCTGCAGGAGCCAGAGCCCAGGAGGAGAGCCGGTGGAGTGGGCTCTGCCTCTGGTTCCCTGGATGACCTTGGGCAGGTTCATGACCTCTCTGGGCCTGAGCATCTCTATTCCTCAATTAAGATGCATGCAGCACAGTGTCCTGGGGCTGGCTGTGGGGGGTGAAGTAGGAGGGGAGCAGTCTCAGAAGCCCCCATCGGGCTCCAAAGAGAGACTCAGCTTCAGGGGTTCCACATACTGGGCTCCCAGGGGAGGTTTATTTGATGTTCTGAAGACACGTTCTGTTGTTTTAAAAAGATTTTAAACCCACTAGGCTGGATGTCCTTGAACTGCCTCGCGTCTCACTTTCTGGGCTCTGAGCTTCTACAATTCTAAATTCTCAGATTCTTAGAATCCCAAATCCTGGGTTATGAAATCCAAAACTCTTCCAAGATGCTCTGCAATTCATGCTGCCCACTGCCAAATGCACTAGACCAGTGGTTCTCCACCTTCCTGATGCCACGACCCTTTAATACCGTTCCTCATGTTGTGGTGACCCCCAACCATAAAATTATTTTCGTTGCTATTTCATAACTGTAATGGTGCTGTTATGAATCGTCATGTAAACATCTGATATGCAGGATGTATTTAGGCGATGCCTGTGAAAGGGTCATTCGACCTCCAAAGGGGTCTCAACCCACAGGTTGAGAACCGCTGCACTAGACACACAGCCTAACAAAAACGAGGCTGGGCCTCTGAGGCCCAGGGAATGGTAGAGGCCATAGGGACGTCTTCTCTGAGTCATGGGCCCAAGAGGACTCCTAGGGGATCAATATAACAGGGTCCAGGGCAAGCTGAGCCCAAGGAGAGTGAGGCTCAGGGTCCTTGTTTTGAAGGGAATTGAGCACCCCGCACCCCTACCCGCCCCCAACACACACACACACACACACACACACACACACACTGCTCAAGGTCAACACCACAACCCCGTAGTCAGGGCAGACAAGTGGGCAGGAGGTCTGCAGGGGGCTGGGGACTCAAAATTATGTCCTCTCCACACTTTCTGCACTTGAAGAGCCCAGCAGGAACAGGAGGGCGGTGCCTACGTCCAGCACGGCCATTTGGCAGCAGGCACTGCTTTCCTGGACAGTGGCACCTGGCACCAGCCAGACCCAGGCTCCAGCCAAGCTGCCTCGAGGCAGCTCCTTTTGCAGAGTCTCTGGCTTCCCACCACCCGGCTTGGGTCCATCCACAGGCCTGACACCTAGGCTGGCAGTCCTCCACACACCCGCCAGGTGGCTGCCCTGCCGGCTCCAGCCCTAGCCATGCCTCCCCTATGCCCACCAGGCCTCTGAGGGGCAGGAGCCATGGATGGGCCAGGACACAGCTTCACTCACCCCTTGCGGATGATGATAATGATGGCCCCCAAGAGGAGGATGAGGACAGCAAGGCCCCCGGCACAGATGCCCAAGATGAGCCCCATCTCCTCCGATCTCTGGGACACCTCCAGGGGCCGCTTGCTTTCCTTGCAGGCAGCTAGGGAGAGCAAAGCAGGACAAAGGATCAGAGGGGAAGACAGGGACCACCTACCCCTTGGTCTGAGCCACAAGGAAGGCACCGGGCTGCACAAACACACATGCACAGAGACAGCTGCCTCCTCAATGTGTCTCCTCACCTCTCCTCACACCTCCTCATCCCCGCATCAGAGGATTGACCTGCACTGCTCCCCTATCAGGAATAGCTCCTATCTCCTCTGCCTTCGCCAGTCCCCCTATCTACGGGAATGGGGGTTGGAGGATGTCTGGGACCTTCCGACCCACCTTCTGGCCCTCCTAGGAGATGATAGGAGGAGATAATTATGTACCTAGGGTGTGATTAGTGCATCGCAGGATGTGGAACCAGCCACACTTCCTATTTGGGAGCAGAGACAGTCCCTACACAGGAGGGTCCACCCTGTCCCCACCACAGGAAAGGGGGCAAATAACCCAGAGCTAGTACCCAGCATCCATCACTCCCATGGCCCAACCATAATGGCTACCCGTCCACAGGCATGTGCCAAGCCCTTACCAAGGCCCCTTCTGTGACCATGAGGAGAGAGGGAAAGGAGAGGGTTATCCCTGCTGCCCTTGACCAAGTAGGAAAATGTTTCCTGACCCCAGAGAGGCCGGACCACCCTCCTCTGCTCCCACAGCCCTCGTGCTCAAGGTCCAGCTCACAAAGCCCAGCAAGTGAGACACCCCCCCCCCCCACCTAGCCGGCAGGACTTACCTTTCCTGGCGATGCGGATGCAATTCAGCCGGGTCTCCTGGAGGCACAGATGGGGGTCTCAGCACTTCGGAAGCCCAGGCCTGACCCTCCCCAGGAGGAAACCTCAGACACATGTCCTGGGCCTGGTCAGGGTTTGTCTGGTGTGAACTGTAACTAAAGACACCCCATCGGGCAGGAGGGCCTGGGGGAACTAGGTGGGAAGAGGCCTGCAAATAGGGCAATGCCTTAAGAAAGGCATTGGGAA
>PVJC01006756.1:0-32403 GCA_004026665.1 Murina feae | reverse complement strand
AGTTCGGCCCCGAAGTAGTGTACCAGGCCGCGGGCCAGCGCGGCGTCGAAGGTCAGCGGCACCGGGAAGCAGTCCTGGCCGCCTGGCTCCCGCCTCAGCCTCCGCGGCCGCTCCTCCTGCACGATCACCTGGTACACGCTGAAGGGAGAGGGGAGAGCTATCGGGGTCAGGCCCTGCTTGGGGCTAACCAGGGCTCTGCCTCTTGGTAGCTGGGCAAGTCATTTAACCCCTCCTCCCCGCCTCAGTTTTACCCTCTGTAGAATGGGAATTATCACAGGCCTGTTCCACCAGGAAGTTGTGAGGAAGGAGGCAATTTTAACAAGCGGCCAATGCCTATCAGCTGTTGTTACTGTGATTAAAGTTGAATGTGGGCCCTGCTCAGGTGAGCGAAGCCCTAAAGCCCCACCCAGAGTCCTCAAAGAGTCCACCAGAGCCTGCACAGGTCAGGGGAAACCAGGAACCACAGCCTCAGGCTCCACAGGCATCAACACGGGCTCCCTTCTGAGCCTCTCAGACTCGAGTTAGACCAGATGCCTTCATTCATTCATTCAGAAAATGTTCACTGAGCTCAATGGGCCCTGGGCTAGGCACTTGGGGATCTAGTCTTCCTGGAAGTGACTTCCTGTTGGGCAGACTGTCACTGAGCAAGCGAACAAGGACACAGTAACCCTACATCCCAAATACCCTCCCAACCAGAGGCCACCCGGAGTTTATAGCTCTGAGACCGACAGCTCACGGTCCTCATGGCTGATAATGTTCCCTGGTCTGTATTCCCTCTGATTTGTGTCTCCTGGTCCCGACGTGTGTATTTCTTTTTATTTATATCACTTTACTGAATGGCCTTTTGCTGTGAGCTCCTCCAGATCCTCTGTGGAACCAAGCCAAGAGGAACTAAATGAATACTGACGAATTTAAATACTTGCAGTCACAGCCTTGATCGCGTCTTGGCATGTGACACCCCACACTGACAGCCTGCACCCTGGGAAGTAGAAATGCCTTTGCCTTGCTCTGTTTCTTTTGAGCTTTCAAGCTGTGGGGGAATCACCCCCACATCCTGGGATCTGGGCCACACAGGGTCATTCCCTGTCACTAGTGCGTTGCAAATACCAGCCCAGGCCCCTCTCAGCCTCCATTTGCCAGGCTGAATTCAGGCGTCGCCTGGCCCTGAGTCCCACCAGGAGATGATGAGAATCAGCATTAGCCATGAAAAAGCACATCTTGACCTGGCATGATCCCCATTATGCAGATGAGGAAAGGGAGCTCAGAGAGGGGAAAGGACATACCCAAGGTTGCACAGCCATCATACCTCTCCCTTCTCTATCCCCATCCCCCACTCTGTTCAGCCTCTTTATCATCATCATCATCCCAGAGGGATGCTGAGCAGGCAGGCCCACAGGAACCCTCCAAGGACAAGAAAAGGAGAAGGTTTCCCAGTTCCTCTGAGACTCAGGTGCATCGGGGCCCTGAAACGCCTGTAAAATGCAAAATGCCCCTCAGAGGCCCTGACATTTTTCTGGGTCTCCCCTGAAGGTCTGGGAATCAGCCTCAGACAGGCTTAGCAATGGCACATATGGGGGAGGCAAAGCAGGAGAAAAGAGTGGAGGGTGGAGTGAAAAAGTGAGGGGTGTCATGGGTACCTGAGCAACTCACTACCTTCTTGACAGGGCTTGCCATGTCCCATCCCTGCCCCAATACAAGCTGTCACCCTCTCCCAGCGCATGGACCTTTGTGGAAGGAAGGAATGGACCAGAGGGGCGGGGCGGCTCTGTGACTTCAAGGAAAGGTACTGGCTTTGCAGGCAGACCTGGGAGAGAACCCCAGCTCTATCTCACCAGCTGTGTGGCCTTGGGAGCCAGTTCTTTAGGCTCTGAGCCTGTCCCTGATGTGTAAAATAAGGGAACTAGTACTCCTCACAGGATGCCATGAGGATATGTGTCTGTGCAGGTAAAGTCCCTAGCACGGTGTCTGGCTGGCAGTATGTGCACATAACCCCACAAACACCGTCATGCTCTCACCCACACACACACTCCCACATCCACACCATGCATCGCATACACACCTCACATGTCTTTCTCTCACACACCTACTTGTTGCCAGCACCTTCTCCCCAGCAAAGGCAGCCACCATGGTACCAGCAGCCCAGCTTCTTCTGGGGAGAAGGAAATGGAGAAGCCAAGTTCTTGGCCACTCCAGAGAGATGGCACTATCCAGCTGGCTACCAGCCTTCTAGAAAGCCCATTCCTGTGTCTCCCTGGAAAGAACCCTCCAGGAAATAAGCTGGGAAGAAAAAAGGCCCCAGAGTTCGCCTCTCCAAGGTGTCTGAGGGAAGGCCTTCTGGAGAAGCCTGGACAGTCACCTCTCCAGGCTGGACACTGTCCAGAGAGCTCATGACCATCACCGCCAGACACCCATGGCCTCAGAGGGGTGTGGCTACAGGCATTCTGCCTGCCCATGATCATAGACCATCCTCTTCCCGACGCGCTGAACTCGGAGTGGGAGGTTGAGGGAGGACAAGGGTGAGCTGGCCTGCGTGGGGGCTCTGGGTCAGAGCAAGGGCCTCTTCCCTATGGCCCTGACCTCCCGCCCCTCCATCCAGGCTCTCCCACCTGATGGGCGCACCGCGGCCCTGTGCAGGCCTCAACAGCACGGTGATGGTGTTCTCAGACTCCCCCAGGGGCGACGGCATGTCCGCATAATCAAAGCTGGGAGCTGGGGAAGGGGACAGGAGCGTAAGCACCACCTTCGTGGACCCCTGTCCTTAGATCTCTTCCCCTTCAGCCTTAGGCTCCTTGTTCTCCCTCACTTGAGCTTCCCTGACCCCTGACCTCAGCCCTCTCATTCCACTAACCGCAGTCTCCTGAGCCCTCTGACTTAATTCTCCCTGACCTCCAACCCTAAATGGTTCATTTCTCTCAGCAGGAGCTCACTATAACCACCCCCAGGAGGTCCCCCACACCCCGCCAGTGCCCACGGAACTCCAAAATGCTGAGTCTCTTGCACGGCCTCTTCATCATCATCCCAAAGGGGCCAGGCCAGGGTCCGGAGCCCACCTGAGATGTTGGTGGTGATCTCGGTCAGTGCCGCCTGACCGAAGCCTTTGCCTGTGCGGGCTCGCACAGAGAAGAGGTAGGTGGTGCCTGGGTGCAGGTTGGAGAAGACGTGGTAGGTTTCATTGCGGAGCTTGGAGATGGTACGTCGTGGGCCTGGCACGTTCACCACCGGGTCTGATGACTCGATGCTCTGGTAACTGATCTGGGGGCAGAATGGGCAGGTAGGCAGACACAGATATAGGGAAGGGCATCACTGGTCCCCTAGCCTCCCGCCCATGATGGTTCAGGTGAGCTAGGTTCAGATAAGGCTGGGCCAAGGGAGACACTCAGTGGGACTGTGCGTGCCCCTTAGCCCAGGCCGCTGGGCACCTCCACCTCTCTCTCCTGCCTTCCGGTCCCTTGTCTCTGTAACCCACAGACTCTGATCATAGCTGAAGGAACCTCAATGATCACTTCTGTCCCCCCACCCTGCACCTCCCTCTCCAAGCTGTGTGCCCGCCTTCCACCAGAGGCTCTCACTATCATGGGGTCCAAACCCACCTCATACTGAGTGATGAGGCCATTGGGTTCCTGCGGCTCCTCCCACTTGAGGAAGATCATGTCCTCCAGTGGAGTGAAGGTCAGGGACTCGGCCGCAATCCCACCAGGCACTGCGAGGGAAAGGCAGCATGGGCAGGGGGAAGCTGGCTGCGCAGCCAGATACCTGAATTCAAATTCCAGCCTAACTGGTACGCTCGCATGACTCGACCACTCTGAGCCCCCCATTTCCTCATCAGTGAAACAGAGTGATAACTCCTCTCTCACCAAAATTAAGTGATGTGATATACTTACAGTGATTTCCTATGGTTCAACCTATTCCTGCGTACTCAGCAAGGGTAGCTGGCATTTTCATTACTGTGCAGGTTGATTCAGCTGAGAAGAATGTTTGAATGGTCCTATCTGGGCCCAGGTAAGTGGTGTTCAGAAAATATAAACATTTGCCGGGGAAATGAAACTAATTGCACTAGTGGCGGAATTATGGATAGAGATATATTCCTGTCTAAAAATGTCTAATTACACAAACAATACATTCAATGCAGAAAATCAAAATGAGCATGAAGAAAATTAATGGCACCTACAATTCCATTACCCAAAGAATAATACGGTTAACATTTCAGCGTAAACCCTTGGGGCACGGTTTTGTTTTGTTTTGTCTGCTCTTGTTCACTTGTATCATCTTAACAGCAGTCACAGCAATTTCTCCTAGGAAGAGGACGGTCTTTGTTTGGAAAAACACCTTAATAAACCACTGTGGGGAAGCTGAGCTCCCAGGGCAGGGGAGAGCAGAAACCAAGACAACAATCAATGAAAGCTAAAGTGCTCTGTGTGACAATGCACAGTTGCCGAGGCAACACCCCCCCCCCACCCGCCAAAGTGATGCAATGCAAAAGACAATTCCAAGTGTTGGTGAAGATGCAGAGCAACAGGAATTTTCACACAACTGCTAGTGGGAGTATACACGGATGCAACTGCTTGGGGTAACTGGATCTAACAACCTATGATGGACACACCCATCAGAAATGTGCAAATCTACTCCAAAAAAATCTACAGGGATTTTTCTTTACAGCACAATTTAAAATAGCTGAACACTGGAAATAACTGAAAAGTCCAACGATAATAAACAGGATAAGTAACGGTGGTACCTTCACATAATGGTCTATTTAGTAATGAGAATAAATCCTATAGAACTGTACATGCAACATGGCTGAATCTCTCAAGCAACAGGTTGAGAGAAAGAAGCCAGTCTTTCTACAGTGTATAAAAGGAATACACACTGTATGATTCCACTGATAGGAAATTCAGAACCAAGCAGAATTTAATCTATGGCATTACAGGTCAGGATGATGGTTACTCTTGGGCGGTTGTGAGTGGAAGGGGCTCCCAGTGATGCTGTACTTGGTCTGGGTGTGGGTTATCCTGGTGTGTCCAGTCTGTGATAATTCACTGAGCTGACTACTTGATAGAAGCGTACTTCCCATAAGTATTATGGTAATGCTTACATGAAAAGCATAACATGTTAAATAACATGCAGTTACTGGCTGAGGGGGAAGAAGAGGGGCAGAGAAAGAAGGAAGAAGGTCGAGCAGCCCAAGGGAGGCCTGGTCAGAATGGGGTGGAGCCACAACAATATACCTTGGAGGGAGAAGGGCAGAGGTCAAAAGATTTTAAGAACAGAGTAATCTGATGTTGAACTTGAGGTTGTTTGTGCAGAGTAGCAGAGTATGTCACCCCAAAATATGCCACTTTGGCATAAGGATTATTTGGAGCTGAATTGAGGGGGAAATTGAGGAGAAACATACAGTAGGTCCTTGGATAAAGTCCTTGCATTCATCATTGTTCGTTATAATGCTGATCAGAAAAAAAATGATCGATTCCTGGCCGGGCCACTGTCTTTGTGGAGTTTGTTCTCCCCATGTCCGTGTGGGTTTTTTCTGGGTATTCCAGTGTCTCCCCATGTCCCCGAGGTGTGTGTGTGAGGTGAATGCTGTGTCTAAATGGTCCCAGTGAGTGCACATGATGGAAGGGCGTCCTGTCCAGGGTGGGGTCCTGCCTTGGGCCCTGAGTTCCAGCTCCCTCGACCCTGAACTGGAATAAGTGAGTTGGAAAATAATTATCTTATTTGTTTTTAATCATCTTTTTAAAAGGTATGTATAGTTTACATTTATTTGAATGTTTAATATTAGAAGTGTTTGGGGTCATTAACCAGAAATACACCATAGGAACTTAAACTTTGTTTATATCAATTAAGCCTCTGGTAAAATTGGTTGTGTTGTAGGTTGCTTCACTTAAAGTCACAGTTTCCAAGAACTTATCAACGATGTTCACTAAGGACTATATAAGAACAGTTCCCTGCCCTCCCCTATCTGCCTAAAAGAAGGACCTAAATTTGTAAAGGTGCCCCCCTCCCCTCTCGACCCAGAAGGAAAGAAGTTAATCAATGAGACAACTCTAGACTAGAAGAATCTACACAAACTTTACTAACTAGCCCTTATCTAGTTTCCCCATATTTTTGCCTTCACATAATTTGCTGGTCCAAAAAAGTCCTTTTCCTTTGTCTTGTCACGTCTCTAAAAATTCATTGTTAGGATGCCATATGAGCCCAAGTTCCAACCACCCTTTCATCACTGAGCACTCACTCCCACATGTATGTGCAAGGCACATGGTAATAAACTCGTTCTCCCTTGTTAATCTGTCTTTTCTCAGTCCGATTTAGAGGGTCCCAGCCAATGAAACTAAGGTGAGAAGGGGGAAAAAGTTTCGTTTTTCCTTCTCTACATTGGCTGGAAACACTGGCTGAGTCGATTCATCTCTCTGAACCTTAGTGTCCTCAGCTTCAAAATGAGATAATAACAGCCCTTCCTCCTAGGATAGTTGTGACATTTAAGATAATGTGTGCATAGTACATGAGACAACAGCTAATAGGAAATAGGCTCTACAGAATATTAGGCATGATTTTATTTTAATAACACAGTTCACCTCCCAAGAGAGAAGACATGGATTACCAATATCAGGAATGAAAAGGGGGATATCACATAGACCCTATGGGCATTAAATAAATGTAATAGAAGAATATTATAATCAATGTATAACAAGAAATTGGACAATTTAGGTAAAATAAATAAATACCTTAAAACACAGTACACCAAAAGTAATATAAAAAAATCTGAATATTCCAAAATCTATTTTTAAAATTAAAACTGTTGCCCTGGCCAGTTTGGCTCAGTGGATAGAGCATCTGCCCATGGACTGAAGGGTCCCAGGCTCGTTTCTGGTCAAGGACACGGACCTCAGTTGCAGGCTCAATCCCCTGCCCTGGTTGGGGCCAGTGCGGGAAGCAACCAATTAATGTGTCCTTCTCACACCATGTTTCTGTCTGTCTCTTCCCCACCCTTCTACTCTCTCTAAAAATCAATGGAAAAAATGAAAAAAAAAAAACTGTTATGTAAAAACACTGCCACAGAGAAAACTCCAATGGCTTCACTACTGAATTCTTCCAAACATTTAAGGAAAAAATTATACCAGTTAACTCCCCATGTCCATGTATTCCAGTGTCTCCTCGTGTCCCCGAGATGTGTGTGTGAGGTGAGTGCAGAGAATAAATACCGGCTATCATGACTTTGCTGTAAGAGAGTTGATTTAATCCTAAGCAAAAAAATTTCCTATGTGCATTTCAGTCTCAAACAGGGGGTGTCTGTAGGAGGCCCTGAGGGAATCAGGGCTGGGGTCTTACCGTCCTCGTCCGTCTGGAAGGTGACCTCCTTGCCCTCCTTGCGCCCCTCGGGGTTCGTGAGCACGAGGCGCACGTGAACACTGCGGTAGGGCAGCAGGTTCTTGATGGTGTAGCGGCTGACACCCCGCTCCATCTTCACACACTCCCGCACCGTCTGGTTGTGGCTGCTGCCCAGGATGTAGTGGTAGCACAGGGACACGGTGTAGGTGTGGCAGCGCGTCACATTGTAGCCCAGTGGTTCCCACTGCAGGGTCAGCTGGCGGGCCTGGATCTCAGCGAAAGCCAGGCCTTTGGGGGCCCTCATGGGCTCTGGAACACCCGGAAAACAGAGAAGGCAGAGAAATGGGGAGAGAAGAGGATGATAAATCAGAGAGAAAACATCCCAGTCAGCTGACTGAAATCATCCCTCCTTTGGCCCCAAGAGCTCAAGGGACCCCCTAGAAGTAAGAGTGTGTGTTCTGGAGTCGGGGCAGGGGGGAGGGGGGGTCACGTCCGAATGCTGGCTCTACCTCTTGCAGCTGGCAACCACTGGCTGGGACGCTTCACCCCTGTGAGCCTTGGTTTCCTCGGCTTCAAAATGAGGTATTCATAAGCCCTACCGCATAGAATGGTCGTGAAGTGTAAGGCAATGCATGCAAAGTACATGCAGCAAAAGCTGATACACAACAGGCCCTACAAACCTTTGGCTATAGTTTCAATAACACAGTTATTAAACACAGTAATTAGCTCTAATAACACAGTTCCCCTCCTCATTCCTGGACCACATCAGGCCAGTCTGAATCAACCTATTGCTGTATTTTTCTTATGTGATTAATTCCAAAGTTGTTCTGGAATATATGATATAATAGTATTTAGAAATCAGGGTGATAAAGGAAATGAGAGCCAAACAGTTAAATAATGCCAGCCCTAGCCGGTTTGGCTCAATGGATAAAGCGTCAGCCTGCGGACTCAAAGGTCCCAGGTTCGATTCCAGTCAAGGGCATGTACCTTGGTTGCGGGCACATCCCCAGTGGGGAGTGTGTAGGAGGCAGCTGATCGATGTTTCTCTCTCATCGATGTTTCTAGCTCTCTGTCCCTCTCTTTTCCTCTCTGTGAAAAATCAATAAAATATATTTTTAAAAAATAATAATAATGCCAGAGAATGTTGGGGAAACAGAAATGTATGCCATTAAGTCCTGAGGGGGGGAGGAGAGGGAATCCTAAATATAAGATTCAGATATGGTGGTGAGTTCCCTGGGTGCCAAAGCAAAAAGGGGAATACAATGTTATATAAGGATAATAGTAATAATGGCAGTTAACATTTACTGGGGGCTTTGTATGTGCCAGGCATTGTTTAACAGCCTTTAAAATGCTTTATTTCATTTAATCCTCACTATAATCCAATAGGCTGGTGCTATTATTAGCCCTGTCCTAAAGACGTGGAAATGGAGGCACAGAGAGATTAAGTAACTTTTCCACAGTTACATAGATAGTAAGTGGTAAAGCGGAGATCTACACCAGGACACCAGGACAGGCTGGCTCCAGAATCCATTTTCTTAAACCACTACCCAGCCTCCCTTTTAAGAATTCACTGTCAAAAAAAAAAAAAGAAAGAAAAGAAATTACACCAGGAGAGACAGCTACCCAAACAAGAGAAAGGAGCATGTCACAGTTTCTTGATGATTCTGTAGAGCCAGAAAGTTGTCCCCATTTTATAAATTAAAGTACTGAGGCTTCTCGCCCTGCTGGCGTGGCTCAGTTGGGTGAGTGTTGTCCCGTGCAGCGCAGGGTTGCTGGTTTACTTCCCAGTCAGGCACATGCCAGGCTGTGGGCTCAGTCCCTGATGGGGGTTGTACAGGAGGCAGCCAGTCGATGTTCTGCTCTCACATCAATGTTTTTCTCTCTCTCTCCCTCTCCCTTCCTGTCTCTCTAAAAATCTATTTTAAAATCTTAAAAATAAAAAATAAAATAAAATAAAAGGCAACAACTGAGGCTTCTGAAGTGAAGCCAGGATGGAACCCAGGGGCTCAGCCCCCAGTCCTGCATCTGCATTAACCAGCTGTTAATTAACCTCAGGCAAATCTCTGGGCCTCGACTTCCTCGCCTGTAAAGTGAGCAACGAGGCCAAGATTACTTGTAAGGATCCTTTTCTCTCTTTCACCCTGATTCTGTGAAATGTCGTTTCAGTGCCTTCAAATTCTGAGTACCTGCAAGGTGTCCCCAGTCAGAGGACGCCTTAAGGAACAGGTGAGAGGGTACTGCCTCCTACGAGGATTCAGTGTGTCCCTATCACTTGTTACATGATTAATGGGCTCAGGATGCGCTTTACAAAGAAGACGCAAAGGGAAACATCACCCCAGGGTGCTCTTTACTCAGACACGTGGGTAATGCAGCGTTAGAGGCTGGTCCCGAGTACAGCACAATAAAACTTCCCGTTTCCGCCCTGGCGCTCTCCTTTCTTCTTTGAGCCACAGGCAAAGTGCGCGTCTTCAGTCCTAGATCTGGCCTCCAAAGAGATAGTTCAGCACCTGCTAGGAGCCAGGCCCACCCCTTGGCTTCTTACAGTCTGGTTGCCTTCTCCCCACAAGCACGGCAGACCCTATCCCCATTGTCAAGGACATGAAAGGGTTGGCTCCCACTGCTCGCTGCAACCTGCGGGCTGCTGGCAGCAAGCCCACATCCTGCACTTACATTTTCTTCCCCTTTCCTGGCCCACATAGATTTTCCTAATGTTTTTCTATGTGGTTTTGTTTTAACCCATCATTCTTACATGTCTGGGGTGGAAGGGGCGGACTCTGTGTATACTCCCTCTGCTCTCTTGTTCAGAGGTCGTCGCTGTATTCCCTGACTTCCTGGCTCTGATCCTGGCTGGCCCACGTGCACTGTCCCAAGGAAGCCAGAGGACCGCTGCTTTGTTTGCACTAATGAGAGCAGGTCTTGGTCCCTGCAGCTCCACTCACACCATCCCTTACCCCGGGGAGTACCTGCTCCACATTCCTTCCCATCCTCCCTGCTGCCTTTGCCCTCCTGCAGATTCAGAGAAGGGCATGGAATGCTCAGTGTAAGCTGGTGACACAGACTGGGCCGGGACTATGGCAAACAGGGCAATAAGCATCCCATCCAAAAAGGGCAGCTGCTGCCCAGCTCTAGGCAATGCTGCCAGGCAGGACTACAGGCTCAGCGTTGCCAGATCCTCCCTTTTTTTTTTTTTAAAGAAAAGCCAGAAATTTAGATTTGTATGTGAAACCTCCAGATTTTTAAGCACTGGCGACCTGCTCAGGTTCTTTAAGACAACTCTGCAGGGCACAAAATAGCAACCTCTAACATGGAGGATGAACCATCCACCCTCCCACTGGCTGTATTAGCCCCCGCCTACCTCGCTAGACTAAGGGGTCTTTGAAAAGAAAGCTCACTATTCTCCTCACCCCCCACCCTGACCAAATCTGGGCAGATCCAGAGGCTCAAATAGTTTGTTGACTAGAGACTGATATGTTGATGGAGGGGTGTGAATTCATGAGTCTCTCTGTGTTTCCAAAAACCATCTGGCACCCAGACACGCTCTCTTCAGCTGCCAGCTCACGTTGGCAAAACAGAACGTGGGGCCCTCAAAGCCCCATCCCTCTAAATTCCACAGGGCTGCAGGCCACTCAGAGATCAAAGGTCAAAATGCACATTAAAACAACGAGGCTAACGCTTAACATCTGTTATATTAGTCCAAGTGTGTTTATTTTAATAATGCTAATGAGGACACACTAACGCTGAGCCATTCAGCTGTTTCTGATGTGGGGTTGGGTGCTCCAAACTTCAAATCCTACATCTACCCCTTGTTAGGTCTGCAGCTTCAGGCAAGTGACTCAACTCTTTGGACGTGTGGTCCTTGACTGAAAAAAAAAAAATGGAGATAACACCTACTTTTTGAAGAGCAAGTGTGAGAATTACATAAGATGGGTCAAACTGCCCAGCCCATATTCACGAATTAATATGTGTGCACTAAGGCGAGATACTGGTGGCACTATAAATTAGTACCACCATTTTTTGGCTCAGTGGTTGAACATCAACCGGGAGGTCACGGTTCAATTCCCAGTCAGGGCACATGCCTAGGTTATGGGCTCTATACCCAGTGTGGGGCGTGCAGGAAGCAGCCAGTCAATGATTCTCTCTCATCATTGATGTTTCTATCTCTCTCTCCCTCTCCCTTCTTCTCTGAAATCAATAAAAATATTTTTTTAAAAATTAAAATAGCCCTTACCTGTTTTGCTCAGTGGATGGAGCATCGGCCTGAGGACTCAAGGGTCCCAGGTTCGATTCCAGTCAAGAGCATGTACCTTGGTTGTGGGCACATCCCCAGTAGGGGGTGTGCAGGAGGCAGCTGATCGATGTTTCTCTGTCATCAATGTTTCTAACTCTCTATCCCTCTCCCTTCCTCTCTGTAAAAGATCAATAAAATATATTTTTTAAAAAATTAAAATAAAGCAATGTATGCCAAAGCCCTGTCTTAGACACTCGTGTCTATCCTAAAGAAAGCTGAGGAAGGAAATGAAGCACGCTAAGCACTGTTTCAATGTAGTATTATTTATATAGGAATCTAGAAACAAATAGTCCAGCAATATGGAGACACTCAACAGAGTTCTACAGCCAATAAACATAATTATAAACAACATAACCCACTTAACAACATCAAGCAAAGAAAGCAGAATACAAATGCTTTCTACAGCCCAGTGACAAGGGTGTGAAATGTGTACCGTAGACATATGGGCAGAGATTTGAAGAAGACAGAAAAACTAAAACAGCTGTTGGGCTAGGATGCTGGGATTTAGAGTGATTTTTAAAAATGCCTTCTACTGACATTACATTATTGTTTTTATGGCAAATAATACTGTGGGAGGGGCGTGTCAGGGGGATAGAGGAGATGACAACACAGCTGGCCACCAACAAAACAACCCCTGGCCAAGGCACCTAAATCAGGAGGGGGTGGTTATGGCAACAACAAGAAGCATGTGATTTAAAGGGGCAGGACGAGCTGTTTGGGTCTTGCCCAAGCTTCTATCCTGGCCAGCCTGTAGAACGTGGTTAGCAGTGCCTGGCACAAAGTGGGCACTCAGCCCATGACTGAGTTGTCTTGTTGTTGTTTCAGACAGTGGATTGCAAATCAGTGCGTTTGAACTTTGGTTCTGACTCTACTATGGACTCATCGTGTAGATTTGGGCAAGTGACTAAATCTCCAAATCTCAATGTGCTTATCTGTAAAATGGGAGTAACAGCTGTCACCAGGAAACCTGGTTTCCTTTATTTTTTTATTTCAAAGAGGATGGGAGAGGGAAAGATAGAGACATCAATGATGAGAAAGAATCATTGATCGGCTGCCTCCTGCCACCCCTCACTGGGGATTGAACCCGCAACCCGTGCACGTGCCCTGACCGCAGGAATCAAACCGTGACCTCCTGGTTCATATCAAAAGTCGAAGCTCAACCCCGGAGACATGCCGGCTGGGCAGAAACCTGGTTTGTTAACCCACCGTGTGATCACAGGAAAGGGCCGGCCCCTCAGCTCCCCATCTGTACACTAAGGGGGGGATTCTCTCTGGACCTCTAGCTCTGATTTTGTTTATTCTAAGTACCTGACCAGAACTGGCTTTGAAGAGCTCAAAACGCCATAAAATAACAGTTGTCACTGACTGGGTACTTCCTGTGAGATGGGCACTGTATTTCCCACGCACTGAATGCATTTGTGTGCATTGAACTCAAACACTGGAGGGCCGTGTTCAGGCTTTACAAGTCCTCCCTTCCATCTACACTTACTTCCTAGAAATCTAAGGCCTAAGTCTGGGGTTCTCAACATCGGCATTATCGACATTTTGGACTAGGTAAGTCTTTGCTGTGGGGAGCTGTTAGTGCGTTGTAGGCTGTGTAGCAGTGTCCCCTGCTGCCTCCCCCCTTTCATGCCATCAGCACCCCAACCCCAGCTGTGACAACCAATATGTCTCCAGATGCTGCAAATGTCTCTTGGGAGACAAATCACCCCTGTTGGGAGCCACCAGCATAGAAGACCTCATCCAGCCACATGGTTTTAAATACCATCTACGCCACGTCTATACCGACGAAATTCAAATTTGTTATCTGCGGCCCGAACCACTTCCCTGAACTCCACGCTCATAAACCCACCTGCCTGATGGATATCTCCACTGGCCGTCTAAACCAACAGTTCCACCACAGCACCCCGTCACAGCTGCTCTTCCCGGAGTCTGCTCCTTCACAGGAAGTGACAACTCCATCCTTCCAGCTGCTCAAACAGAACACCTCGGAGCCATCCCTGGCTTCTCTCTCTTCCCTACTCTCTCCATGCATTTCCAATCCGTCAGCAAAGGCAGTTAGCTCTACTTTCAGCATGAACCCAGAACCCAACCGCTTTTCACCACATCCACATTCCTCCCAGCTCTCAGCCTCCGCCATCTCTATACTGACTGCTGCAGTAGCTTCCTCACTGGGCCCTCCTCTGGTCCCTTTCCCCTCCTAGAGCCTACGCTCCACAAAGGGGCCAGAATCAGTCTTTTAAACAAAGCAGGTAAGGTCACTGCTGCTCTCCAGACCCCACAGTGGCTACCCAGCTCACTCAAAGTGAAATGGCCCTGCGTCCCACATCCCCAATGTGGTCATGACCTCCCTCCTGTCCTCTCCCCTCACTCACTCACTAGCCTGCAGCTAGTCTCCTTCTGCTGGTCTCCTTCTGCTCCTCACACATGCCAAGCATGCTCCAGCCTAGACTGGGCTGATTATGCTCGGTCAGCCTGGAATGCTCCTCCGCCCGCAATGCCTCCAGCTTCCTGCATGGCCCAGGCCTCACCTCCTTCCGGTCTCTGCTAAAATGTCACCTTCTCAGTAAACTAGACTCTGGAGCCTTTTTAAAATAGCAATCCTCCTGCCGCCACACACACCCCTCCCTACCACTTATTATCATTCGACAAACTATATATTTCGTTGTTTACTGTCTCTTCCCACCAAAATGTGAGTTCCACATGCAGAAGAACTCTCATGCTAGTAACCTTTGCTTGTCTTGGTCCCAGTCCTAAATCCGTCACAGGAATAATAGTACCTGACACATAATAGGCACTAAATAACCATTTTTTTAATGAATCTTCACACTCTGTATGGTAAAATTATTCCCGTTTTATACAAAAAGGGGACTAAAGTTATAAGAGGCTAAGTAACCTGACCCAGATCCCTCAGCTAGAAAGTAATTCCCAATGGAATACTCCGGCCCACCACCCAAGGGTCTCCCCAAATGTAGCATTTAACTGGATTCTAGATGGTTCCCAGATCAGCTTTTAAAACACAAGAATATGAACGGCAAAAATAAATAAATAAACCTCAACCTAAACCTTGTATCTTATCCAAAGATTAACTCAAAATGGATCGTGGACTTAAGTGTAAAAAGTAAAACTATTTTAGCCCTAACCAGTCTGGCTCAGTGGATAGGGCATCAGCCTGTAGACCAAAGGGTTAGGATTCAATTCCAGTCAAGGGCACATTCTGGATTGCCAGCTTGATCCCTGGTCGGGCGTGTGCAGGAGGCAGCCAATCAGATTCTCTCTCATCATTGATATTTCTATCTCTCCCTCTCCCTTCCTCTCTGAAATCAATAAAAAATGTATTATTTAAAAGAAAAAACAACAACACTATTTTTACACTTTTGGGGGGGGAAACACAGGAGAAAATCTTTGGAATCTAGGGTTAGGCAAGGAGTTTTAAAACTTGACATCAAAAGCACAATTAATAAAAGAAAATTTTTATAAATTGGCCTCATCGAAATTAAAAATGTTTGTTCTGTGACAGACCAGGTAAAGAGGACAAAAAGACAAGTGAAAAGCTGGGAGAGATCAGAGAACCAAGATGGCGGCATAAGGTATACACCTGAATGCGCTGCCCCCACAACCACATTAAAACTACAAGTATAAAGCTAACCAGCCATCTTCCAGAACCAGGGGAGTGGAAGTTCTACAATTAGAAGGAAAGAGAAAGAGTGCACTGAGACTGAGTAGAAGGTGTGGAGGTGCCAAGAACAGAGAGGTACGGAGGCGCATGAAACAGTGGCGGCAGCGGCACCTGGGTGTGCAGCTTGTTTCAATCGTAGATGGAGGTTCCTTCTACGAACCTCCAAGGAAAAAGAATCCAAAAATATGAAGATAGTTCAAGCTCTGGGGCAGCACTGAACTCGTTTCAGGCTGTCTGGCATCAGCTCAGAAAGCAAGAGTAGCTTTCTTGCAGAGCTGCTCCCAGCGATCATTGCGGCTGTGGGGGTGCGGAACTCTGAGACTTGGGGACTCAAGGGCGCAGAGACGCCAAAACTCGGAGACAGCTGAGGGACAGCTATCACTGTTTGCTCCGCCCTGGTGATTCTCTGAGACCCCACCCCACCCAATTTACAACCCCACCCAAGCTGTATACAGCAGCGCAAATGAATCGCCGATTTGCCTGCAGCCTAACCTAACAAACTTCAGCTGGGACAGAGAGCTCCAAAAGTTCCAAACCCCAAACAAAGAGGAGAAAACTGTAGATCTCGCTGTACCACCTCCTGCGTGGACTCACACAGCAGCTGACTTTGCACCTCCTTGGAGATACAGGAGCCAGTATACCCAGTGGCCAGATATCAGATTTCAACTCCTCACATCCATAAGGAACACACTCAAGAGGCAGACTCAGTGAGCACCAAAGCCCCACTGAAGCAATTCCTGCCCCATAAGGGTGTCTCCTGCACAGCAGTTCTTCCACTATAGACACAGCAGGTCCTCACAGTCAATTGGCCTGGAGGTCATTCCTCCCAGTGATACCAACAGCAATCAAGGCTTAACTACAACAAGACTGTGCACCCAGTCCTCAAAGGCATACACCAGGTGATTGGGAAAGCTAAGCCACTGGGCCCAAGAGGACACCGACCATACAAAGCCACTCTATCAACACAGAGAAGCAGCCAAAATGCGGACACACACAAAAAAAAAATAGGCCACAAATGAGAGAAAAGGAGGAAAGCAAACTACTGGATTTAGAGTTCAAAACCACAGTTATAAGGCTACTCAAGAATCTTCTACAAACCTCTGAGGAACTAAGTGAGACCTTCAAGGATCTTAATGAGAATACCAAAAAAAATGGAAAAGGACCAGTCAGAAATTAAGCATAAACTGACTGAAATAAAGAATAATATACAGAGATCCAACAGCAGACTAGATGATCCCAAGAATCAAGTCAAAGATTTGAAATACGAAGAAGCAAAAAAACACCCATCCTGAAAAGCAAAAAGAAAAAGAATCTAAAAATATGAAGATAGTTTAAGGAGTCTCTGGGACAACTTCAAATGTACCAACCTCCAAATTATAGGGATGCCAGAAGAAGAGAGAGAGCAAGGTATTGAAAGCCTATTTGAAGAAATAATGACAGAAAACTTCCCCTACCTGGTAAAAGAAATGGACTTACAAGTCCAGGAAGTGCAGAGAATCCCAAACAAAAGGAATCCAAAGAGGACCACACCAAGACACATCATAATTAAAATGCCAAGGGCAAAAGACAAAGAGAGAATCTTAAAAGCAGCAAGAGAAAAACAGTTAGTTACCTACAAGGGAGTACCCATACTACTGTCAGCTGATTTCTCAATAGAAACCATGCAGGCCAGAAGGGAGTGGCAAGAAATATTCAAAGCAATGAATAGCAAGAACCTACAACCAAGATTACTCTACCCAGCAAAGCTACCATGTAAAATTGATGGCCAGATAAAAAGCTTCATAGACAAGAAAAAGCTAAAGGAGTTCATCACCACCAAACCAGGATTATATGGAATGCTGAAGGGCATTCTTTAAGAAGAGGAAGAAGAAGAAGAAAAAGGTAAAGATAAAAATTATGAACAACAAAGTGGCAATAAATACATATCTATCAACAAGTGAATCTAACAAGTCAATAAAAAATCTGATGAACAGAATAAACTGGTGAATATAATAGAATCAGGGGCATAGAAAGGGAATGGACTCACAATTCTTGGGGGGAAGAGGGTATGAGGGGTGTGGGAAGAGACTGGACAAAAATCTTACACCTGTGGATGAAGACAGTGGCGGGAGTAAGGGCATGGGGAGGGTGAGAATCAGGTAGAGGGGAGCTATGGGGGTTAAAAAGAAAAAGAAAGAACATCTGTAATAATCTGAACAATAAAGATTTAATTTAAAAAATAAAAAAGCTGGGAGAAAAATATTTCCAAACTACATATCCAACAAAAGGACTAGTATCTAGAATGTATAAATACCTCTCAAAACTCAACAGTAAAATATGAATAATCCACTCAGAAAATGGGCAAAGACACAAACAATTCACCGAAGAGGAATGCATATGGCAAATAGCACATGAAAAATGTTCAACATCACTAGGCATTAAGGAAATGCAAATTAAGACCAATATGGCATATTACTATACACCTCTCAAAATGGCTAAAATAACAAAAATTATGACTCCACCAAATTTTGGCAAGGATGCAGAAAATTGAATCACTCATACATTGCTGGTGAAAATATAAAACATACAGCCATTTTGGCAGTTTCTGATAAAACTAAATATGCCCTTACTATATGACCCATCAGCAGAGTCCTTGGGCATATATCTCAGAAAAATGAAAGTTTATGTTCATGAAAAACCTATACACAAATGCTCATAGCAGCTTTACTTATAATAGCCAAAAAGTGGTACCAGTCCAGATGTCCTTCAACCGGTGAAAGGTTAAACAAAGGGTGGTATATCCATATCATAGAATACTACTCAGCAATAAGAAAGAATAAACTATTGATATACACAACAACTTGGATGAATCTGCAGGGAATTATGTTGAACAAAAAAATAATCTCAGTGCCAAGACAATTCAATGGGGAAAGAATAATCTTTTCAATACATGGTGCTGGGCCCCTAGCTGGTGTGGCTTAGTTAGTTGAGCATCATCCCATGCACCAAGAGGTTAAATTCCTGATCAGGGCATATGCCTGGGTTTAGGGTTCGATTCTCAGTAGGGGGGTGCACAGGAGACTGCTGATAAATGTCTCTCTCTCTCACTGTTTTTTTACTCTCTCTCCCTATCCCTTCCTCTCTCTCTAAAATCAATAAAAACATATATAAAAACTGTTAAAGTCATCTTCTAAAATAAATAAATTAAATAATAAATAAATAGTGTTGGGATTACTGGACATCCACATGCAAAATAATAAGGCTGGACCCTTACCTCACACCATATACAAAAACGAACTCGCCATAACCAGTTTGGCTCAGTGGATAGAGCATTGGCCTGTGGACTAAGGGATCCAGGTTCGATTCCAGTCAAGGGCATGTACATTGGTTGCAGGCACATCCCCAGTAGGGGGTGTGCAGGAGGCAGCTGATCAATGCTTCTCTCTCATTGATGTTTCCAGCTCTCTATCCCTCTCCCTTCCTCTCTGTAAAAAAATCAATTAAAAAATATATTTTAAAAAAATGAACTCAAAATGGATCAAAAGCCCAAATGTAAGACCTATAACTATAAAACTCCTAGAAAAAATAGAGGTAAATCTATTAGTTTAGGCAGTAGTTTGTTGTTGTTGTTTTAGATGGGACATCAAAAGCACAAACAACAAAAGAAAAAATACATAAATTGGGCTTCATCAGAATTAAAAACTTTTGTGCTTCAAGAGACACCATCAAGAAAGTTAAAAGACAACCCACAGAATGGAAGAAAATGTTTGCAAATACATCTAAAGGTTTAGCAACTATATAATAAAAGAGTAATATGCAAATCGACCTTCACTCCATTACACCCACAAGCCATGCCCACAAGCCACGCCCAACAACCAAGCAGGAGCAAATATGCAAATTAACTCAACTAAGATGGCGGTGCCCAGTCCGTCTCAGCCTCGCAACTGAAGTAGCCAGGCCTAAAGCCAGGCAAATGATAGGGGAGGCGGGGGGGAGAGGGGGCCAAGCGGAAGAGCCATCAATCACAGGAACCTGGGAAGGGGTGGAGCCGGTGATCGTGGGGGTTGGGGGGTCTTTTGCCTTGGCCTGCAGCCTCGAGCAGAGACCCCCAGCCTGGGAAGGGGCAGAGCCGGCCATTGAGGGGGTTGGGGGGTCTTCTGCCCTGGCCTGCAGCCTCAAGCAGAGACCCCCGGCCTGGGAAGGGGCAGAGCTGGCCATTGCGGGGGTTGAGGGGGTCTTCTGCCCAGGCCTGCATCCTAGGCCAGAGGCTACAGGCCTGAGTAGGGGTGGAGCTGGGATTGGATGGGCAGGGGTGAAGCCGGTGATGGGAGTGAACTACAGAGGAAACACCTTTTCTGACCGCTCATTGGCTAAGCTCCCTGTATGCCACTAGTAATATTCTTAGTAACTTGGGTAATAAGAATCCAAAAAGGTGATCTAGGGTTTTTCTACCACACTCCTGGAGAAAAAAAAATGAAGGTCCACTGCTGGAGGGCTAAGAAATGTCATATCCTGCCCTAGCCAGTTTGGCTCAGTGCATAATGCCTCAGCTTGCTGACTGCAGGGTCTGGGTTCAATTCTGACCAAGGGCATGTACCTAGACTGCAGGCTCCTCCCTGGCCAGGGCCCAGGTCAGGGCTCATGCAAGAGGCAACCAACTGAAGTGTTCTTCTCACTTTGCCATTTCTCTCTGTCTTTCCCTTCTCTTCCACATTCTCTAAAAATCAATGGAAACATATCTTCAGGTGAGGATAAAAAAAAAAAAAAAAAGAAAGAAAGAAATGTCATGTCCTATGAAAGATACATCTTGAAAATGCCTAAAGAAAGTTGTCATTTTTTCATAGTGAAGGGACTGGAGTCCCTGTTAATGAAAACACCTTGGTGGCTGCGGTGACTGGCAGTGGCTGTAGCAGCGGAGTAATGGGGCTGGTGGCTTCCCCTGATTAGCCTGGTCGCCTCCCACAAAGGGAGGCCAGACTGTGGCTTAGGCCTACTCCCCATGGGAAGCAGGGAGCGGGCCTAAGCCCTCAGTAGGACAATGCCTGAGGGTTTCCAATACGTGAGAGGGGACAGGCTGGGCTGAGGAACCCCTCTCCCCCACAGTGCACAAATTTTGTGCACTGGGCCCCTAGTAATATATAAAGAACTAGAGGCCAGGTGCACAAAATTCTGCAGTACAGGAGGAGGGGTCCTTCAGCTCAGCCTGTGCCCTCTCTCAGTCCAGGACCCCTCACTCCTTACCACCCTCCTGCTCGCTGCTCCTTAGCACTGCTGCAGAGGCAAGAGAGGCTCCACCACTGCTGCTGCACTTGCCAGACATGAACCTGGCTTCCAGGGGGCACACCGACCACCAGGGGGCAGCTCCTGTGATGAGCATCTGTCCCATGGTGGTCAGTGCACATCATAGCAACCAGTCGTTCTGGTCATTCCACCATAATAGTCACTTAGGCTTTTATTATATAGATTCCTACAACTGAATAACAAAACAGGAAAAAAAAAAAACTTAAAAATAGGTAAAGAGTCTGAGTAGACATTTCTACAGAGAAGATATACCAATGACCAATAAGCACATGAAAAAATGTTCATTATCCATCAGGGAAATGCAAATCAAAACCACAATGAGATAGCACTTCATACCCCCAGGAGGGTTATTAATAAGAAGACAGATAATAAGTGTTGACAAGAATATAAAGAAATTGGAACCCTCATATACTACTGATGGGAATGTAAAACAATGCAGCTGTTCCTCAAAGGTTAAACATAGTTACCATATGATATATATGCTATATAACCAGAAGAAATAAAAACATATGTTTACCAAAAACCTGTACATGAATATTCATAGCAAAACTGTTCATAATAGCCAAAAGGTTTAAACAACCCAAATGTCCATCAACTGGTGAATGGATAAATGGTGGTATTATCCATATAACAGAATATTATCTTCTAATCAAATAAAAGAGTAATATGCAAATTGACCCTCACTCCATTACACCTAAGCCACGCCCACCAGCCAGGCCATGCCCACCAGTCAATCAGAGTGACTGTATGCAAATTAACCCAGCCAAGATGGCGGCTGGCAGCCATGGAGCTAGAGCAAACAGGAGGCTTCTGTTGCACCAGTGATGGAGGAAACTGCCTGCCTAGGCCGGCTATGGCCTCTGCTCAAGGCAACAATGTTTCAATTATAGAAGCCACGTAGCTGAAGCAAACAGGAGGCTTCGTTGCCTGCCTAGGCCTCCACTCAAGGCAACAAAGTTTTAATTATAGAAGATAAATAAACCGCAGAAACCTGATTCCAGCCAGCCTCGCTGGGACGTTGGGTCAATGGGAGCTGTGGGCAGCCTGAAAGTGGCCCTCAGCCCCTCACCCAGGTTGGCCAGGCACACCAGCAGGTGGACATTCCCCAAGGGAGACTGTGAGAGGGCACAGACCAAGCTGAGGGACCCCCCACCACCACCACCACCACCACCCACAAGTGCACAAATTTTTGTGCACTGGGCCCCTAGTTCAACAATAAAAAAGGAATAACGTACTGATATATACCACAACGTGGATAAACCTTAAAAACATTATCCTAGGTGAAAGGAGCCAGTCACAAAAAATAACTGTATATTGTAAGATTTCATTTATATGAGATGTTCACAAAAAAGTAAATATGGATTTTTGTAAATATAAGCACATGAAGAAAGCCACACCAACAAAGTAAATTAGTGGTTGCCTGGTGTTGGAGATGTTAGGAAGAAATGAGGGGTGGACTACTAAAAGATAAAAGGTTTCCTTTTGGGATGATGAAAATGTTCCAAAGCTGATTGTGGTGATGGTTGCACAACTCTGTGAATATACTAAAATCCACTGAATTTTACATTCTAATGAGTGAATTGTATGAGATGTGAATTAGATCTCAATAAAAATGGTACCAAATTTAAAAATCAATTCCAAAAGGTTATATGATTTCATAACTTATATAACTTCTTAAATATGTTTTTATTGATTTTAGAAAGAGAAGAAGGGAGAGGGAGAGAGAGATAGAAACATCAATGTCAGAGAAATATTAACATGTTGTCACCTGCTGGGGATTGAGCCCAAAACCCAGGCTTGTGCCCTGACATCTTAGTGCATGGGTGGACTCAAGCACTGAGCCACACTGGCAGAACTACCGTATTTTCTGGCGTATAGACGACTTTTTAACCCAGGAAAATCTTCTCAAAAGTTGAGGGGTCATGTTATATGCCCATTTGTTTTATACGCCAGAAAATGTGGTATATAGCATTTTTGAAATGACAAAATTTTAGAACTGAAGGACAGTTTAGTGGTTATCAGGAGTTGTGGTGGAGGAAGGAATGGAGGCGAGTGTGGATATAAAAGAACACCACCCAGGATTCTTAAGTTGATTGAGCTGCTCAGCATCTTAGGTTTGTGACAAATACACAAAGCTACACATGTGATAAAAGTGAACAGAACTAAATACACACACATATACACAAATGGCAACACGTGAAACTGGAGAAGTCTGCATGAGATCTGTGGATTGTATCACTGTCAATATCTTGATTGTGATATTATACTACAGTTTTGGGAAATGTTACCATTGCAGGAAATGGGTAGCATGTATATAGGGAATTCTCTCTTTTGTCTTACAACTGCATATAAATCTGTAATTATTATAATAAAAAAATCCAATTAAAAACAAATGCTTAAATCACAGAGTGAGAAAATTGTTCTGTTCTCAATTTCTCTTCAGATTAAAAAAAAAAAAAAAGGCTCCTCTGGTGCAGGTGCGCCGTCACTCCTAGCAGATGCTTCAGCCCTTCAACACGGAAGAGCCGACCGCAGGCTCCAAGGCCCAGATAAGAGACACCAGCTAACAATTTAATAACACACTTTCATCTCGTGGTGTTAAGTTGTTTATTTTATCTAGGTAACATGTCAAATTATGGACACAGAGTCTGCAGCCAGCCAGGCATAGGTTCCAATGCCAGTTCTCCCACTTAGTAGCTCTGGGCCAGTAACCTAACATCTTTGCACCTCATTGATTTTTCATTCTCTCTCCCTTCCTCTCTCTCTAAAATTTTTCACTCTCTAATTTTTCATCTACAAAATGAATATGAACAGTATTGCTATGAATATTCGTGTACAGGTTTTTGTGTGTTGTGAGTTTTAAATCAGTAAGAGAGTGTGCGCGAGCGTGTGTGTGTGCATGCGTGCACATACATGTGCGTTATGTGTCTGGCACAAAGTGTTAACTATTATAATCTTTACCATAAGAAGGGCTGAGGAAATATCACGTTTCAGAAAGTTTTAGAAGCACAGCTGCAGGCCATGCTACCTCTCAGAACGCGCCACGACCCCCTTGGATGCCCTGAGCCCATACTCACCTGCGCACTTGGTGCGGCTGACCAGGGGCGGCCCGGGGCGGCCAGTGCCCCCGTCCCCGGGGCGTGTGAGTAGCACGCTGATCTCGTACTCGGTGTCGGGGTCCAGGTGCCACAGCTTGTAGGTCTGCAGGTTGACGGCGTGCACCTCTGCCCACGGGCCGCGCGCCATGCGGTACTCGATCTCCTTGCGCACGATCGGCCCGTCGCCGATGATGGAGTTGGTGTTGAGCTGGATGATGAGGTAGGTGGGGCCTGCGCGCAGCAGCTGCGGGGGCGCGATGGGAGTGGGGGGCTCTGCGAGGACATGGGGTAGAGGAGGAGCCAACGAGTGCTGCTGTGAGGCCCCGCACCCCAGCTCCGCATCCCAGCACACCTGAACCCCAAGCCTTTCATGCAACCCCTAGGTCCTCACCCCAGCCTCACCTCTCGGCCCACACACTCTCCCTCGCTCCCCTCGGATCCCCAAGTCGCCTCCGGGAGCTGATCGAAAGCCTACTCGGGTTCACCCGCGGTCCCTACGGCCTGTCCTCCCCCCCCCCCCCCCCCCCCCCCCCCCCCCCCCCCCCCCCCCCCCCCCCCCCCCCCCCCCCCCCCCCCCCCCCCCCCCCCCCCCCACCCTGCCCGGTCACACCTTGCCCCTGCTGCCCTCTCCCCGACACAGGCCACGCGCTGACCCTTGACGATGAGCTCCGCGAAGTTGGAGACGCCCGCGCCGCGCGGGGCCTGGGACACACAGCGGTACAGGTCCTGCTCCTCGCGGCCCACGGCGGCCAGCGGGAAGGTGGCGAGGAAGCGCCGGTGGCTGATGTGCCGCACGCCCGCCGCGGGCACCAGCGCCCCGCTCTGCCGCTGCTCGAGGGGGGAGAGCCGGCGGGAGCGGGTCAGGGACGCCGGGGGAGAGCGTCCCAATCTCGCCCCGACCCAACGAAGGGAATAGCAACTGTCCAGACCCCACTGAGCGTCCCTAGTGCCCTGGGGACACGTGGGCTGCGAGAGAGCGGCTGGGCCACAGGCAGGTGCGGAGTTGGTTAAAGAAAGGCGGTTGCTCTGCCTTTGATGGGAATGAGCTGGGGGATCCTGCAGCCACGCTCTGTTCCGGGTTGGGGGTGGAGGGGGGGAGCACCCGAGAGGGTGGAGAGCGCGGGTGTCCAGAAGAAGCCCACAACACCCTTCGGCCAAGGTCCCACCCTCCTCACCTGCAGGAGAAAATGCTCCGCCTCCGCCGCCCTGCCCGCCGCCATGCACTGGAAGGAGGCATTCTGGCCAGCGTTGACTTCCACGTCGCCCAGGCGGAAGAAGTGCGGGGCCTTTGCTGCGGGAATATACCCGCGGGGTGAGCTGGGCCTGCGCCCCCTGCAGCAAGGAGCCCTGACAGCCCGCACCCCTCCCCTTGCCCAGGACTCACCGCAGGGGTAGCTGAGCAGCAGGATGTCGTCTAGGCCCATGTAGCCCCTGCGGTCTGGGGAGATGAGGGCCTCAAACAGCACCTGGGGGAGGCGGCAGGGTCTGTCATGCTGACATTCCTCAGCCCCGCCTGGGGAGGTGTCCACAAGGGCCTCCTTTCGGCTCTGTTCCAGCCCCATCCTCAAACCAGCCGGTCAGCCCAGCTCACAATGACGCCCAACCCAGCCAGCTAGTTGTGGGAGGCAGTGTCAGCCCTCAGCGCTAATACGGTCAAGGCCAGAGGACAGTTACCTTCAAGTAGCAAAACTCTTCCCAGCCAGACAGGGATGCCAGGCCAGCACAGTTCCAACTCACTCTTGACCCCAGTTCTCATGTGGAACCCAGACTGAACTGACACTGAATAACCCAGTGCTGACCACTGACTGACTCCTGACCTTGACCACAGATTGACTCCTGATGCTGAACACAAATTCCATCCTCAGCCACTCACTCACTCCCGCCTCAAGCTGACACCTCACTACCCCTCCCTCAAGCATAAGCTGACCACAGACTGAACTCAGCCCACCTGATATTCATTGGGCCAGAAGGTGCTGACAGCCATTTCAGCCTGGTGCCACTGACGGCCATGGGATCCCGTCATATTCCAGACAGCGCTGCCCAGGGGACCGCCATTGACCCGCACGTAGATGCCCAGTGTGCCCGGACTGTGCCCATCCCGGCTGTACAGGAAGTAGCTGAACTGCACACAGTGAGTGTCATTCTCGCTCAGGCTCTGGAAGATGACGTGGGCCCGCTGGCCTGGGGCATGCTGGGAAGCATTAACCATCAAGTAGGAGCCTGGAAAGAGAGGAGGAAGAGTCAGGAGCTGAGGAGGCCTGGAGGACCAGGGTCAGGTGGCACAGAGGAGAGAGCAGAAGCCAAGGACCCCAGGAGTTTGGACGCACTATGAATCCGGAGTCCCAAGTTCTGGACCCAGCTCTGATTCACCGGGTAAGTCCCTTCGCTTTCCTACATCTATTTCCCAAAGGAGAGACGTGGAGCAGCAAAAAAAAAAAAAAAAAAAAAAAAACAACACAGAAGCCTGACTTAACACAACCCTTTCTTGCTCCTCACCACCTGCAGTCACAATCCAAGCTCATGCCGACCCAGGCTTTCCCCACGCCCTAAGCTGTCCTTGGAGGCAGGGACCATGTCATTCATCTCAGCAGTCAACAGTCTGGCACGATAAGCTCTCAAAGGCTGCATCTTCTGAAGTCTCCCCCCCTCTCTTCCCTCCCTCTGCGGGCGTCTCTCCTGGCCCTTGGATCATTAATGAAGGTGTGTATGTTCCCCACCAGCCTACGGTGCCTCAGGGTTCCACTGTGTCCCCAGCACAGGCTCTGAACCCAAGCAGAATGAATGCATAGAACAGACTGAATGAAAAGATTCTAACTTCCCTTCTAGCCCCCACCTCCTGAGTCTAAATTCCTGAGTGACATTTCCCTTGATTTCCAACCTAGAGAAAGGCAGCCCTGCCCCTTCCCCAGAGATCCAGGCTGTCTGCTGGCCTGGAAGTCGGGTGAGGGAGTGGGCAGACTCCTCAGGACCTGGCTGAGGGATTATGGCTTTCCTTCTGTGGGGAGAAGGCCCCAGCAGCTGCCAACGGGGTGCCCGCAGCCATCCAGCGCTGCCTCCTCCCGGGGTTGGCTGCCAGCCAACACAAGCTCATTCAGCTCCCAGCTCTGGGAAGACTCCCCAGGGCCTCCAAGAAGGGGATATCATTCATCTCTGTGGGCCAGAAGCCTGTGGAGGCTGCTCCTGGACCAGTCCTGGTGGGTAGTAAACAAAACCCCAGGTCCCCGTCCCCACTCAGGAAGGGGCAGACCCCAGTCCCCAGCAGTCTCTCTTGGCCCACACCCCGGCCTCCTCTGCCTCTCCCTGTGAGCAGCTGTGCGCGTCTTCCTCCCCCTTTCACTCTGACACTTTGTTCTTATCTCTTCCTTTTGCTCCCTCTGCCTCGCTCTCACTCTGCACCCCCCCGCCACCCTTCCTTCATTTATACCCTTCAGGCCTATGGCTCTTCTTTCTCTCTCCTGCTCTCCGCCTGAGTGTGAATCCCCTCTTTCCTTCTCTCTCCACCCTAAGGCCGTCACCTTAAAGAGAGAGCGCCAAGGAAGCAGGCTGTGCCCATCATGCTGACCCCTGCATCCCCAGGATCCAGCACAAGGCCTCTGCTATTGGCTAAATTTCTCTTTCCCCTTTCCCAGGGGATATACCCCTACTTGTGGGGGAGGGAGCGGGGGAGGGCGGGGGGGCGGGGGAGAACCCGCACAGAGTGGTCAGGATTGTTAAAGGTAATTGTACCTGAGTGCCAGCCATGTGCCAGACTGAGGGTGGGCCCTGGGGACATGAAGACAGCCCAGCCTACCATGGGCACCTTGAGAGATCACTCTCACCCAGGTCAGACTCTGACACCTGATGGCACAGAGGTCACACAAGGGACTGAGAGCCCCAGGGAGGCCTCCAGGAGGCAATGCCAATGATAAGAGATGAGGATTTGGAGGCCGCCCAGGCCAGGCAATGGAGGGCCTCTCTCCTGTTGGCTGCAACTCCTGGCCTCCCCACTCAGAATGATAAGAGAGAATCGCTGATCGGCTGCCTTCTGAAAGCCCCCCATTGGGGACTGAGCCCACAACCTGGGCACGTGCCCTAGTCAGGAATCGAGCCATGATCTCCTGGTTCATAGATGGATGCTCAACCACTGAGCCACACCAGCCGGGCAAAAAAAGAGGGTCTTTGAATACTTGCACCTGCACCCATTTTTACAGGGAAACTCCCTGATGTCCATAGCTGGGCAGTGTCCAGAGAGCTTCACCTTCACAGTGTCATGTATGCCATTACAGATGCCAAAGCAGATGAGGCCCCGAGAGGTTAAACAATGTACCCAAGGTCACATAGCAGGGCAGCAGAATGCACTCAGGAGACAAATGGGGAATGGTGACAGAGAAGACTCACCGTGGGGCAGATCTGCAGGAGCCCGGGTACCAGGTTGGATCCGCACCTGCTCCCACTGGAAGTCATCGTACTGGGCCTGGCTGTACTCACAGGGCACTGCTGAGTCACTTGCCTCCTCGAAGGTGCAGCCAGCTGTGAGGGCAGAGCCTGGTTAGCCAAGCCCAGGGCAGGGCTGCTATCCAGGGAGGCTTCTGGACTACCTCCAGGTGCCCCCACACTCCCTTCCTACCCAAGCCTACCCATCCCCCCTCCCTCTGGACAGGCCCTCCCCTCACTGCTCCCTCCAACAATACTCTCCCTCCTCCACCCTCTCCCTCTTCCAAGGCCCTCTTTTCATTGTCTCCTCCCAATACCACACCTCCCCACATTGCCCACCCCCCCAAAAAACTTCCCAGGACACCACACACACACACACACACACATACACACTGCTCAACCACCCACTGAAGTCCCTACTCAACAAAACTAGTTATCACTACTGCTATATCATTAGAACCACACAACAACTCGTGAGATCAGGACTAGAATTACCCCCATTTTACAGGTGAGGAAACTGAGACCCAAAGAAGTTGAATGAGTTCCTTAAGGTCACACAGCTGGTTAGTGACAGAGATCTCCTGACCGATAGGCAGGGCCCATCCCCTGCCCCTCCACCTTCCCATAGAGGATCGACAGTAGGCCCCAGGACCAGCGGGGTCATGAATGCCCTCAGCCAGCCCTGACAGTATCTGCTTAAAAGTAACAGTGGCAACAGATCAGCTCAGGCTTACAACAAGCCCTGAACAGTGCTAAACACTTCATTAAGTGCAGACTCGAATCTAGGCCTCGCCCTCAGAGCAGGTACCACTATTATTCCTACTCAACAGACGAGCTTAGGAGATTCAGTCATTGCCCAAAGTCACCCAACTTAGGTTCAGAAAGTAACTGCACCTGCTCCCTGCACTCACTCCCAACCCTCAGTGTTTGGAGTCCCCTCAGGGACAGTCTGAAGCATCTGAGACCTGGAAAATGCCTGAGCAAGCGGCAAGGAAGCAGGCACAAGTCGTGCCAGCCCTGTCCTGGGTGCCTGCCCTTGACAGACGCGGTGATTGAGGCTCTGAGGGGTGAAGGGTTCATCCACAGTAAAACTTGGTAGGTAAGTGAGTGGCTTTGGTATCAGACAGACTTAGGAGTTCTGACTCCTAAGGTTCTTGACTCAGAAGTTTGCCAACCCTTTTGACTGTGGGCAAGTCGCTTCTCCTTTCTGAGCCTCAGTTTCCCCATCCACACGTGGGTTGTTGAGGATTCATTGTGGCGTCCGCTTAGCACATGCAAGCACTCAGGGAACACCAGCTCCTCACACGTGCCACTTGAGCCTGCATGAGTAGCAAGCAGGACTTGAACCCATGTTGGTCAACTGCCGAAGTCCACACCTCCCACCAGAATAGCCTTCACTGCGAGAACCTGAGCTGCTTCCCAGGCTCAAGAAGAGGAGGGGAGAGAAACAGACAGTAATTGGAGAGTGGATGTTGCGTGCCAGGAGCAGCGGGGGCTTCGCACACACAGCCAGTGACCACTCTCAGAGGCTCTCGTTTCGCCTGCAGCAGGGACTCCTCTAGGTCGCTATGAGGATCAGGTAAAGTAGCAAATGGAGACACCCAGCACAGCCAGGCACAAAGGGCTCCCTATTGGGTGGGGTTTCCCTTTCCTCTTCTTGGACCCTATCAGAATGTAAAATGATGAGTCGTGGGCACAGGGATGGCACCAAGTGGATGCAAGCAAATAACAGACGTCTCTCTCCAGAGCTGGGGCAAGGCCTGGGCTGAGCATTTTGCCCCTTTGTCCCGTGTCCTGTGGCCTGTGGCCTGTGGGAGGTGGGTTTTAACCTCATCAGGGCTGGAAAGGTCTTAGCTTTCCCGTTTGAAAATGAGCCACAGCACAGCACAGAGAGGATATCGCCAGTTGGGATGATCAGGGAGAGCTTCCTGGAAGAGGGAACGAGTGCCTTCATTCAGCCTGAGCTGAGTCTGCTCCTGAGGGTCTTAGCCAAGGCCTCCCTGAGGCCGAGAGACTGCCAGAAAGAGAAGCCAGGGTTTAGAGCCCTGTGGGGGTGCAGGCCCTTCCTATTGCTTCACAAGTAACAAGGCAGCTGCCCCAGAGGTCTCGCCCCTGGTCCTGGGGCGAGCCCGAGCATGCCAGCTCTTTCCTTCATGAGCTGCCAGGACTCCCCAGCTGACTGACCTTCTCAGAGGGGCATCCAGACCATCTGATCTTAACCAGAATAGCCCTTGGACTGACTAACCCAGGTCAGTGACCCCACACAGACAGGCTTGAGCCAGAGTGGCCCCACTGGCATTCAGATGACTGCCAGACCATCTGACTTCAGCCAGCATGACCACCAGACTGACCCCTGACCTCTGCCAAATGACTCCTATCACTGACGCCAGCCAGGGTGACCTCCCCAGCTGACCGACTCCCACAAGAGTGCCCTCTAGGCAGAATGACTCCCTGTCCATGGTCCATGTCCATCCCCAGTCCTGTATCGCTGGGCCAGGCCCATTCCAGACATGGCCTTAGCAGGTAATACCTCAGGCTCCCCAAGGAGAACCCCACCCCCACCTAGTCCCCAGCTCCCCCTGGGATGGAAACAATCAGCTCTCCTGAGCCCTGGGAAAAATCCCATCACCTCCTGTCTGGATGACGCAAAGCCAAGTCCCAGCTCCTGCTAGAGACCCAACTCCTGCAAGGAGCCACCAGCCCAGGAGGTAAACACAGAGCAAGAATGGTAGCCGGAAATCCCTCTCAGCTCCATCAACACAGACACGGGCGCGGACATGCACACATACGTCACCACCACCGCAAGGGGGCTGCCACCTACACCATGACCACCTGTGCTGGTGAACCCGCACAGTAACTCAGAAGGTAAATACTGTTGGTAGCGTTATAATATAACCTGGTTATGAATAACTGGAAAGGAGCAAAGGAGCAGGAGAGCATGCCATCTGTGCAGCTTTGCCAGGAAGCTTCAGTTTAACACTCCCCAGGAAGCCACCAGTCTACTCCTCGCAGATCTGGACTGGGGGAGAACAGACGCATGCCCAATCAAGTCTGGTGACATTGGGGAGGCATTTGTTTGTCAGTCACACCTGGGAACAGGTCATTGGCCAGAGCAGGTCCGGCTGCTGCCAAGTGCAGGAAGACCTGAGATATTTGATCCCCTAAACAAAGGCATTCACTCTCTTGTGTTTTCAGGACTCCTGTTGAATGGAGCGGGTGCGCTCTCCTGGCTCCCCTACACTCGCCCACTTGGTCACAGCCATGTGGACCCACACAATGGAGTAATGGACTGCAACTAGGCTGGTGCTGTACTGGACCCAGTTCTAGCAGGGAGCAGAAACTCCGGACCCTGGCTTTGTTTATAGCTCTGCTGAATCCCCAGCTGCACATCTTTCAGGACTGGATTAAGGGAAATGGGAGCTTGGAAACCCAAGGATGTCATTCCACTCAAATAAAAATCACTCATCCTCCATGCAAGTCTCAGAAAAATTTTCTTTCTCGAAATATCATAAGGACTCCGCCCCCAGCACCCAATAGGGAGAGGGATTCCTCACGGATAACACTATTATTATTATTCCTATTTAACAGATGGAAACTGAGGCACGGAGAGATGAGGTGGCTTGCCCGAGGCCACACCTCAAGTCCCAGATACTGGGTCTTAAGCCACCTATATTATTCAAGAAGGTGAGACACAAACAAAATCAGGCTCTGGCCATGGGTGTTCATTCAATGTCATTTACTGGACATTTTTTCACTGACAGAATAAAGCAGGTCCCAGGCTGGCACTATTGAGGCACAAGGGTGTTGGTACCCAGCCCTCAGACCTCCCAGTACGAATGACAAATGACTGGAGGTGGGACACTGAGCAGGACCTGGAAGGTTGCGTATCATTCTGGCCAATAGAGCTGAGTGGAAGGGCATTTGAGGCAAAGGGACCAGCAATGGCAAAGGAAGGCAGTGAGTAAACACATGGCTCTTACAGGGCATGGAGAGGAGCCTGGATTGCCCGAAGTAATGGGAGATGAGACTGGAGGAAGGGGAAGTCATGCTACATCTGGGAGGCCTTGAGTGCACATGAGAAATTTGGCCTCCTGTAGAGATGGGAAGCCACAGTAGGTGTTTGAGCGGGGGAGCGCCTGGATTCAGATGAGAGAAGGGATACATTCTAGAAGCCAAGAGGGCAAGTGGCTTCTCCAGAGGGCACTACAGGTCAGGAGCAGGACAAGCCACCATCGAGTTGGGAGTCAGATATCAGGGACCCATCCTGGGTGCAAACAATACACCCTCTGCTCTCACTCAGAAAGACACACACACACACACACACA
>PVJC01006755.1:0-53812 GCA_004026665.1 Murina feae | reverse complement strand
CCAGGCTTGGAGCAGGCACCCCCTCTATGATGATCTCTCAGACTCTTGCCCTCCCCTGCATGTTGTTCTCTTTTTTGAGCTGTGGCCAGGGCTGGGTGCTGCCTGCCTCCCAAGCTTGCCTACTGCCCATCTTCCTCCAGCCATCAGAAAGCAGGGAAAACCCCGCCTCGTGGTCAGGCCAGCCTTTTCCTGCTCCCTGATCCCCAGAAGGGACCTGGGGAGCCGCCAAGCAGGCCTCCAACCCCCAAGAGCTTGCTTTCCTGCTCCTCAGTGCCCCCCAAAGGGCCTGGGGAGCTGCTACGTAGGCCACCAACTCTTTCCCACTCACCAGTCCCCTGCTGCCTTCCTTTCCCACTCCCTGGTGCCGCCAAGGGGTCTGGGGAGCTGCCAAGCAGGCCAAGACGCCCCCGCTGCCTCTTTCCCACTCACCGGTACCCTGCTGCCTTGCTTTCCCACTCCCCGATGCCCCTCAAAGGGCCTGGGCAGCCGGCAAGCAGGCCCCCGGCCCCCACCGCCCCTTTCCCGCTCACCGGTCCTGGGTCCTGGGCTATTCCACCCTACAGTCGCTCTGTGCACTCGGGAGGTCTCTCAGCCTGGCCTGTGCCCTCTCACAGTCTGGGACCCCTCTGGGGATGTCCACCTGCTGGCGTGCCTGACCAGCTTGGGTGAGGGGCTGATGGCTGTCTCCAGGCTGGCCAAGCCCTCCAGGAACGTCCCTCACCCCACTGGATTGTGGCCAGCATGGGTGACGGGCTGATTGGTGCTTTCAGGCTTTAAGGCTGCCCACAGCTCCCACTGACTCAACGTCCCAGCAAGGCTGGCTGGATGCAGGTTTCTCGGGTTTGTTTATCTTCTATAATTGATACACTGTTCCTTTAAGCCGGCCTACGAAGCCTCCTCTCTGCTTCACCTCGGTGGTGTCTTTAATGAGACAATGTTACTCTTAGGCCTGCTGTTTCCTTCAGCTCCCGAGGATTCTATGATTGTTATATTGTTTCAAACATGTGTTTCGCTAGAGCCAGTTTAAGCGGAGCGGCCGGCAGTTTCACTTTCACTCCTGCCGCAATGGAAGCTGCCATTTACTCAGGTCCGTGAGTGGCGGCCGCCATGTTGGCTGGGCTAATTTGCATACAGCTGCTCTGATTGGCTGATGGGCGTGGCTTACCCCAGTTAATTTCAATATTACGCTTTTATTAGTTAAGATTGCTTCCTTAATGCCCAGACTACCCAGGCCAGTGATGACAAACCCTTTGGAAATGCAATTTTAAAATTTAACTTAAACTTCAAATGAACTGAATTACAAGACAAAACATTTTTGCCTCTATTGCCAGAGAACTACCTTAAATGCTCAAATAATCCAAACACTGGTATATGATTGGCACTGGCTACTCCTACAGCTCTCTGGAAATTAGCCACTTACATATAGTTAATAGAAAAGAGACTTTCTTGATGAGGTAGATTGATTGCATGAATGTCCCCAATCACTGGCCTCTCATATCCACCATGCCTTTTATTTGTTAATTTTGTGTTCCTCTTCCAATCTGATGCTGAGCTCTATCAAGTGACTTGCTTTGCTATGGCCAATGAGATAGAAGCATATTAATGGAAGCAGAAGCTTCTAAAACCACTTGGTCATTTAAGTTTCCAATCTTGCTTCTCTGAGATCATGATGAGAACGTGAAGAAGGAAGCTCAGTTGTTCCCACAGAGACAATCCTATCCCAATCTATAGCTAGTGATGTGAGAAAACCCAGCCAAGTTCAGAAAACCTGCCTCCCCACTCCCAGAACTAACCATGGACAGAGCTGACCTACAGACATGTCAATAATGATAAATGCTCATGATCTTAAACTACTATGATTGGGGATAGGTTGTTACATGGTATTATTTTGGTGATATATTTGTAAATGAGTAAAGAAATATGAGCCTTCCAATTTTAACTTCCAATCATACAATTCAGAATTGCTTTCATAGGGCGCAGGTGAGGTAGGGCAGCTGGTTAGAGCATTGTCCACAGATGCCAAGGTTGCAGGTTTGATCCCCATTTAGGGTGCATACAAGGATCAACCAACGAATGCATGAATAAGTGGAACAACAAATAGGTGTCTCTCTCCCTTTTTCTTAAAAAAAAAAGAATTGCTTTAATAAATCTAGGAAAGAGTAGAATTCTATACTAAAGACCTCCAAAGTATATATTTTTTTGGGGGGGAAAGGGGAATGCACACACCCAGGTGTTCCACAAAATCATCTATTTAGGAATCGTATGAAAGATGTTAAAACTTCTATTTATGTTAATAACTATTTTGAGAATATGTTTTAGTACCTCATGTACATAATCTATTAATAAATACAAGCATATGCATATTTTATTGATACGTACACCCTCAAAAAAGTTCAGAGGCCACTGATCTTGACTGTTCACATTTTCATAATTTTTTTTTTTGTAGTAAACTTCCAAGGTTAAGTTGTCTCCTCAGGAGGGAAACAAAGACCAATTTGATGGCGAGGTGCCACTCTTCTCTCTTGAATTTGATGAGATTTTAAACATTTAAAGGTTATTAGTATTTAGTTAAGATAAACTAAAAAACAAAGGTAATGACTGTACAGAGGCTTCTTTTCAATGCATGGTCAGTATACAGAACAGTCACATGATGAAACAGAGCACAGGCTCTTTGACTTGAAAACATCCCTCAAATACTAACACTTTACCTTGTCATACCTATTATGTCATGATATTAATATCTTAAGCTGTTTTAAATATGAAACTTTTTTTACTACCTATTATTTGCCAGTAGACACAATTATTTTAATGAGTATAAAGATTTAGGAGTTTGTGATTTTATAAGCAATTGCACATATTAATGATTTATAGCAATTTTAAAATATAGTTAATTTACTTGATGACATATATGTTAAACTAACTTCTTTATTTGAACTAAACTTAAATATATATATATAATTAGTAAACAGTAAGGAATGATGTTTTATTTCTCAGATGTAAGGAAATTTACAAGAAAGATATATTCTTCATGACTTCAGAGAACAAAAATAAATGTTAGAACATAAATTCTATAAATTAACAAATAAAGATGCATGCTCACCAATTCATAACCAATTTTACTATGTGCTATATCTTTAAAAGTAATTTAAAACTGTCAACTCTGTTTCAGTATGGCTTTCCTATATATATTAAATTCCTCTCATAATGCTACCACATATATTTTTTCTTTCCCCTTTAGCTCACCCTGCCAAATTCATACTCAGTTATATTTCAAGATATATTTTAAAAACAGCAAATAGAACCCTGTGCCTCTTGCCATATAACAAGTGATCTTCTTTTCTTTCACAGAAAAAGTGCTTTCCTTCTTTTTGGCCCAGAGAGTTAAGTATTCTAAGTTACTAACTTTCTGAGAGCTCAGTTTTAACCCATGCTTTTCTATCTAGGTGGAGTTGTATTCTTTCTGGAAAAAACAAACAAATAAAAACAAACAAATAAACAAACAGGCTTAAGTGAAAAGTCTCATTTCCAGTCTGTCAGGCCAGACTGTTGCAGGTGGACTGGCAAATATCAAGTTCTGGTGATTAAGAAAATCCATTGAATTAACTGCCCAAACAAGAAACAAAGAACCAGAGGGTGGCCAAGAGTGCATCTCCCAACCACACCCAACCACAGAGCAGTCCAGGCAGATACAAGACAGGTTAGCTCAGTCCGTCCTGGTGGGGGACATCATCAGGAGAACCGTCTCCTCACAGGCTCCATGGGCTTCAGCTCGTCCTGCCCCTTGCCACATAATGAGCTCATCTATCATTTAGCTTTGAGACAACAGGCTATTGACTGGATCCAGACTCCAGGGACTGGGATGTTCTTGGAAGATCGCTAACAGAGTCACCACGTAACCTCGATCAAATCAATCAATAACACTCACTCTTCAAAGTTCTCCCTCTGAAAATAGAGGATAAGAAAGAGCTTGCAATGCATTTGCCTCAACAGAGTATTAGGAGACTTTAATGTCACTGCAATTCTAGGAACGAAGGTGCTTGGTCAGGATAAGACATTTTCTTATCCACAGCACTCAGCACACCACTCCTCATAAAACTCCTGTGCTTCTGTTTCCCTAAATGTAACGTGCAAATATTTCATTAGGTACATGCAACCATGTCAATGCTCTCAACAGTGTCAATGGTGATAAATATTGGAGTGGGATATTTTACTTATTGTATTTTTCTAGTAATAGTGTTATGTTTGCAATGATTATGAGCTTTCGGTATGAGCATTTTCCCAAAATTAAAAAGAATGTATGTTCTGAGGACTAATATAATACATGCTCATTATAAAACAAATGATTTTTAATTATATAAAAAGCATGAAGTAAAATAACTCCGAATCCTTCACTCAGAGGTACCAATGTTGATACTTGGGTAACTCTTCTGGAATCTTTGTGGACACACACACACACAATACATTACACATACGCACATACCTGGAGATACATTTATAATCACACCTACTTATCCATCAACCTATGTAAGTATGAGCTATTTTGCAACCTGATTTCCTCCCAGTTATTTTGGACATCTGTTCCTTTTCCATCAAATGCATAGATTTTAACAGCATGATTTTCAATGGCTGCCACATTGTGTCCCATAGCAAGGATGCCCTATTTCACTACTCTCCACTGCTGACACTTATTTCAAAACATTCTGCAAAACAAACCACCAGCAAACAACAGAAAGGAGCATTAGGGCCATTTCAAGAGATCAAACATTTTGTTATGAATAGAGGGCCAGCAAATGACAAAGACATTAAAAGACAGAAAAGGACACGAAATCTGCAGAGAGGTGGTGAGAGGAGATGAACACATTAGTATATTTTCAAATGAACTTGCATATCTTGTGTTATACATCTACTAGTATATATTGAGCAGTTCATTTGCAAGATGAAATAAAAGCGAAAGGTTACAAAATCCTAAATTTGCAGATTTCATTCACAGTCTCAAATGAATCCCTACCACCCAGTCAATGTCTCTCTTTTTTAACTTCCTAGCAATCAGATTCTACAAACTCATTTTTGTCAGTTGAAACTGAAAACATTCTTTTACTACAGCTAGCCAACTGACAGTGAGCAGACAGCTGCATCCCTCAGAGAAGGCCCCTTGGAGAGAAGCAAAGCCCTCTGCCCCTAGTCATCCCTGGTCACTTCCTGCTGGGAATGGTAAAACCCCACCCACCACTGCTGCTGCTCCTAGTACCTTGAGGTTACTGTGCTCTTCGGTGTGGCTGCCTACACGCGAGTCAGTCCTTTATAAACCAACCCTTCATTCAACTCTCTTCACAACGCCCATTTTGAGTGTGCCACCTGTTTCTGGTTGGGACCCTGTCTACGCCACACACAGTTCATAGGTACAGAGACAACATGATAATACTGGTAATACATGGTAAAAGCTGGAACTACTAGTGGTTCCTGCTTACATCACAAAATGTGGCTGACTAGGAAACATAGAACATTTTCCTGTGAACAGTAACAGCTTTTGTAGATAGCAGCTATATTATATTAGGAATAGACAATTTGATAAATGAGCTTATTGACCTCAAGACACATTTGAAATTTACTTAGACTATTAGATGTTTTCTTATTATACTCGAAACAAATGAATTTCCTCAGGATTGAAGTCTGAAGTGAGAAGTAACTACTTCCTGAGAGTAAGGAGTATACATACCATGTTATAGAAATATTATAGTAAATCGTATTCAGGTCTGAGTGATAAATCCACAACTTTAAGAAGTGTGCATTACCTATTATTTGTACAATTATGTCATATTTACATAATGGCAGAGTTCCAACAGCTAACATCAATGAAATATTTACTATCTGACAGCCATCATTTTTTGTACATTATATGAATTACTGTATAATCCTCCAAAGGGTTATGATGTAGATACTGTCATTGCCAGTTTTTCAGATGAGGTCACTCAGCTGACATAAGGAAGAGGTGAAGCTCAACAGTTCAAAACATTGTTAAGGGTAAAACATTAAAAATGATTAATTAGACACACAGAAACTTATTTTTTAATACATTTTTTATTTATTTCAGAGAGAAATGGAGAGGGAGAGAGAGAATCATTGGTTGACTGGCTCCTACATACCTCCTATTGGGGATTGAGCCCACAGCAACCTGGGCAAGTGCCCCAAATGGGAATTAAAACATGGCCTCCAAATGGTGATCTCCTGGTTCCTAGGTCAGTACTCAACCACTAAGCCATACCCACTGGCCCTACTAAGTCTTTTCTTAACAATCTTCCTTTCTAATATCAACTTTGTTTCTTCGTAATCTTATTTAACATCCTAAGTTAAGAGAAAACTTGATAAACCCCAAATCAGGACCCCTTCCAAGTCTCACCAGGCACAAATGGCTGAGACACTGATAAAATAAAACTTCAAAAGTTGCTACTTTGGGTTAAAATCTAAAGATAAGAAATGGCTAAATAAGTAGCATGTTGACCTGTTGTTAACAATACTTAAAAAATAGTAGAGCAGAAAGACTAGACTTCAAGAGGATGCTGGCAAATTTATGCATACCCACCAGCCCGGATATATTTCACAACTCATTCGGTCTTTCCCACAAATACAGAAAATAAAATACACAGTATATTAAGTGAAATTACATAAATTCAAAATGATATTAGAATACTGACTGAGGAGCAAAGATTTCTGACTACGGAAGTGGTAAGGGTGAGAGTAGAACTAATCACCAGAAAGTATTCAAAAGAATCTATATATATAAAAGCCCAAGTGATGGGCCTATTGGTAGCTATGACATGCACTGACCACCAGGGGGCAGACACTCAATGCAGGAGCTGTCAAGCTACAGTGAATTGGCAACTGCGGTTCTTGGGTTATGCAGCCGGAACCAGAGAGGAAGGAGCCCAATTCCAGGGTGTGTCACCTAAGAACCACCCCCTCACAATCCAGGACCCCTCAGGGAATGCCAGAGAGCCAGTTTCAGCCTGATCCCCACAGGCCAGGCCAAGAGGCCCCACCAGTGCACGAATCTGTGCACCGGCCCTCTAGTATGCTTTATAAGGAACTTAGTTAGATAACGTCTGTTTGCTGGGAGCTGTTTCCCAGAAGGAAGCAATATGACTAATGTCTAGCCCTTTCTTTACATACACATATGCATATTCTGACCCTTATTCTCTTGCTTTTTCTTTTCTTTCTTTTTTGCATGTTCTTCCTCACAATAATCCTGCGAACTAGGATTTCATGAATACACACACACACGCATGTGTGCATACACAACACATTAAAAGCCTCTTTAAATAATTGAAAGATAAGGAAGCTAACAGATTCTTATGTAGCCTACCCTCTAAATTTAAAAAAACACATATCATTTTGGTTGCTAGAACTAAAATTTGAATGTTGTCTTGTAGTCAAGTTCAGCTGTTAATTTGAATTGCAGATAACATAATGATGCCTTCCTTTTGGCAAAGCATATTAATACCCATAAAGATGGCAAAGCATTAATACAAGTGATAAGACAGCTGGCAGTAGATTTTAGGCCTGCCGAAAAGCCACTAAAATACACTGGATATTTACAAGCGAAAGAGGTTGGAAAAGGGTGGAAAGTAAATGATGGCACTGTTGAGGCATTTTCAGTGTGACACTGTGCAGTCAAATAAAGGAAGTAGGCTCTGAGAAGACATGTCACCTGTCACTTCCCATATTTGTTTACATTTCCAGCAGTTTCTGTCCCTTCTTAAAAGCTGACTCGGATTAAATTCAGGCCATTATCCCTCACTGTCCCTCGTAATTGGTTTGCTAATTCTGCAGCACAGCTTCTGGCTTCTGCCCAGCAGTTGGCCTAAGGTTATAAACTGTACTATTTATTAAGCCTTATTAAGACTGCTGTCAGCTGTAATCATATTGCCCCTCTGCACAAAACCTTCAGTGGCTCCCTGCTGCCTTCCTAATTAAGTCCACACTCCTTATCTTGGCATTTAAAAGTCCTTTACAATATGTTGCAAGCCTCCCTTTCCAGTCTGTATGCTCACCCCTCCTCCAAAGGTTCCGGTCTAGTCAAACCAAACTGCCTTCTGCTTCTCCAACACCCTTTCTGATTTCTGTCTTTAACAGGAGGTTCTGACCAGAGTGCTCCCTCTGCTTCCCATTTTTACCACCGCATTCCTGTACATCCCTCTCTCTGGCCAAAGTTTACGAAGCTTTCCTGCTGTATCTCAAAATACACTGCCTATTAAAGTACTCAAGTAGTACAAACCAAAAAATGAATATCAAGTTTGGTTCTAAATTCTAATGTGTTTTCTACTTGCTGATGACATTGAGCATGTGGAGTGAGATCCCACATGTAACAATTATGTTATAGTGTCTGGCACATGGTAGAAAATCAATAAATCAATATACACTGGCTTCCCTGTCCCTCATTTCTCTAACTCAACATGGTCTCCTCTCTTTGAAGTACATGTGACAGCAAACACTCCAGCTGTGTCACCTGGGACTTGTTCATGATTCCTTTGCTTTTGTCACATAGGAAATATTTTCCCTTTCACTGGTATAAATCATTGATGCCAAAAAAAATCAATCCCAAATATCCTAAATCAGTTCATCAAGTTCAGAAATTTATTGATTAGGAAATATTGATTAGGAAAACAAAAAGCACTGTGCAGCATTCATGACAAAATACATAAGATAGTCTATTAAAAGTAGTTATATACCATTAGCTATATTTCAATTCTTTTTTTTTTTTTACAATCTGCTAAGCACTGTATGCTTTGAGAACTGGGTCTACTTTGAAAACCAGAAAACATCTAATTAAGAAGGTTTTCCAGATAGCATGCAGCTAAAATAAAATTTAAATGCTGACTCCAACCAGTCTGTTAAAACTCTTTTCAGTGTTACTGAAAATTTGTCTTAACTCTTAATCAATTTAATCATGTTTAATGGTCACTAACTTTGTGTGTCTAGGAGACCATAAATTTTGAGGATTTTAGAGCCTTAACAAGAAGCTCAATAGACACTGATGTCTTTCTAAAATTAATAAATCACCATGAGTACTGGAAGGGTTAGAGGCAGTTCTGAGAAGAGTGCATGGAGAGTACAATACGATTACTGGGGTCAGCTACTTGCATACACATGGAATACATTTTGGCTTAATAGTAAACGGCCATGAATTCAAAAGCAATGTTAGATCACAGACAAAGCCAAAAATTATCACAGAATAAAAAACAGGCTTCATATATAATGAATGAATAAGATAGGTAATAACCTTAGAAAAATAGGGTGAATATTAAAGAAAAAAATAACACTACTTTATAGGAAGGAAAAGCTGAGCCCTGTCTAAAACAACTTTTTCTTTAGTTAGCTGCCAAAAAAATTGTACTAAATTAGTCAGAGACAACCAAATGGATATCCTGGCAAGCAATGAAACTCATATGGTATTTATCAAGAATGGCTTTCAGGATAATACAAGTTACCATCTATCACTGAATTCCTATAACACGCTAAGCAGAAGTGCCCCTGTTATAGGACAATAAAAATAAATAGTGTTATAGAAGAGATAAATATAAACATTATTATCCTACAATGAAATATACATCTTTTTAAAAACAAGATTTACTTGATTATGTAAATAATACATAGTTTTTATAACATTTTTTGGAAATATAGAAAAACAGCAAAATAAATGGGGAAAAAATTCTCTAAATGTATATAAGAATTAAAATTTAGTCTACTCAGTTAACCAATAAAAAGAGAGGCTTATATTCATTGCTTGACTTGATCATTAACATAATTCTATTTCAGGGCAGTATTTTATTTTGTTTTTAGATCTAACACTCCCTGTGTATTTCACCGTGACAAATGATAATATTTGTTAGGAACTTTCCATGCCAAAATAGAGTAGGTCTTGCACCTTGATAACACTTCTGTAGGAATTGCTCACAGCACAACGGTCTGTTTCATTCTAATACTGCAAGCTGCACACTCTTAGGTATGATGACAGTTTTAAAGAGGTCTGCAAATTGTATCCAAGGTTGGCCTTAAAGAGCTTTCACGTTTACAGCTCAGTCTGAGAGATGAGATGTAGCTCGCTTTCCGTTCCAGAGCCAGGTTTTCCCTGTGCTAGCATTTGAAGGACAAGTCGTCCACTGGGATTCTGGGGACTTGTTTGTGTGCTACTATTTATAACTGGGAACAATTTCTCAGACACAGAAATCCTGGGGCAGCTTGAGACACAAAGAGTGAAAGCGTCAGGAATAACAAGGTTCAAATGCGGGAATGACTCGCATCTTGAAAATGATCTTACAATATCAATAAAACAATACTGGACCATTTTTTAAAATATATTTTATTGATTTTTACAGAGAGGAAGGGAGAGGGATAGAGTTAGAAACGTCGATGAGAGAGAGACATCAATTCAGCTGCCTCCTGCACACCTCCTACTGGGGATGCGCCCGCAACCAAGGTACATGCCCTTGACCGGAATCGAACCCGGGACCCTTGAGTTTGCAGGCCGATGCTCTATCCACTGAGCCAAACCGGTTAGGGCACTTGACCGTTTTGAGGGTTTAATAGGCATTTTCACATTCAACCCTCACAATAACCCTGTGAACTCGGTTCTGCTTTTCTCCACATGTTATTGCTGAAAACTAAAGACGAGAACATTAGAAACATCTCAGCGCTAGGGAGTGGCAGTCACGACTAGATCCTCAGCAGTTTGGCTCCAAAGCATTTGGTTCCTATGCTGCTAGAGCAACATGTTGTATGCAAAGTGCTTTTGATAGCCCAGCAAGTTTCCTGCCCTGAACGTAAACAGGGTTACAGGACCCTTGAGTGACACTGTACCTAAGATGACAGACATCCTTTAATCATAACAGATCAAAGGCAGGAGTGGCCAGAAACCTTACACTCTCTAGATGCTAAAAGACCAAAGTTCTAAGAAGCAAAGACTAACTTGACATTACCGTGTACCAACCAGTACTGCACAGTGCCTTCACAGGGTAGTGCATCACGGTGTCCCTCGGACGAAACCCCGCATGTTTGACCTGGCTTACACTGCTGTGGATGACCTGGCCTTGCCTCATGTCCTGCCAGCCTCCTCCCTCACTCTTCTCACCCCTGCACACGTCAGCTCTTCCCAATCCAGGAAGTCTGCCCCACATGCTGGTTTCAACTTAAGGTTCACTTCCATGGAGAAATCTCCCTCCCGCACACCAGGTGAAATTTCCCTATAAATCATTGTCATCATATAAAATATTTTTCTCCCTAACACTCATCTCAAATATAACTGAATACCCACCTATGTAATGAAATGGTCTGATTTGCTGCTATAATCTCAGCACCTAGTATATGTCTGATACTTGATAGATGCTCAAGAAGGATTTATTAAATGAATGAATAAGTGGATGAATAAGCATTTCTGGAAAAAAGTAATCACTTTTGGAGGATACACATAAAACCACAGACACAACAGAAACATGGATAGTGGGAAGCTTGGAGTTTAGTACAGACTGGCGTCATTAGATCATATTGCTGTTTTCTCTGAGACACACATTTTAAAGTTGGTTATTATACACATTCCATCACTCTCCTTTTGCTTTGACCAATCAGTCATCCATATAATGACTAACTTTGATTATCTGCTGTATTTAGAAATACTTGAATCCACACTGCTTGGTTCAGCACCCATTTGTAGGAATTACCTTAGAATTAAGTCGGTTTTTAAGAGACCAAGGCCCCAAAGGCTCAGGGCTCTTTTGAAGGAAGGTTCTGGATTTATTTTGCACTAATGAATTGATTTATTGAATATGGAGTGAGTCATATCTTTCATCCTTCTAAGGATGAGTCATTTCTAGCCAATATTCGCACATATAAATAGCCACTACTCTATATACAGAAGATACTTAATAATCATTGTAATTGATTAGAAACTCAATACCAGGATCTTTAGCTTTCAAGCTAAATCAAATTTATTTAAATTCTATGCTTTGACAAAATCTCTTTATTGGTAAATGAAATATTCATAATATACCAGGTCTGAACAAAAATTTGTGTTTATTAGTCTTATTCTTCCAAGAAATAAATGGGGCCAAGTACAATCACCAACTCAAGACTTTTCCCAGTCATCTAGACCTTAGACTGTTACTAAATAAGACATATTTATATAGTAATTGTCTGCTTAGACTGTTACTAAATAAGACATATTTATAAGTAATTGACATTTTATTAGTAATTTTTTAAAAGTTCATGGGTGTATGAGTGTCTGTGTGTGTGATTTTCTGTAGGTATTATAAAAAAAAATCAATCCCAATAAATCAAAGAAGAAATTCCTCACTTTGCTGCTTAGTGACATGAGACCTTGCCACATGCTTTCCAAGGTAAAATATTTGCAAGATGATTCTCTAAGGAGGGAGCATGATTAACACGTATTTTAAAATCCTCTAATTTAAACTAATTTTAAAGACCATATTTAGTTATTTTGTACATTCCAAAGAAAGAAAGACAATCTAATTATTTTTCTATCATTATGTTCAACTATAGCTAAACCTTGCATGCAGTGCAAGGTTTCAACTGTATCATCTTGCTATATAAAGCTAGTGAGTGAACTAAAAATAGTCTTAGTTGTGAATTAATTTCCATGAATGTGATTCCACTGAGCTTTGCTTAAAGTCCCTTTTAAGTGTTTCAAGTTCTGTATTCATTACTTTTACAATTTCATTGGCATTTGAGTGTTGAATACATTTAAAAGTCTAGTATTTCTTATAGAAGATAAAACAGCCCTAACCGGTTTGGCTCAGTGGATAGAGTGTTGGCCTGCAGACTCAGGGGTCCCAGGTTCGATTCCGGTCAAGGACATGTACCTTGGTTGCGGGCACATCCCCAGTAGAAGGTGTGCAGGAGGCAGATGATTGATGTTTCTCTCTCATTGATGTTTCTAACTCTCTTTCTCCCTCCCTTCCTCTCTGTAAAGAACCAAAAAATATATATTTAAAAAAAAAAAAGAAGATAAAACAATTTAATTTCTTTGGAAATAAACCATTTTCTCAATTTTAATTATTTCTTCCCAGACCAGATTGTGTAATTGTTTCCTAAGGATTAGCTAGTTATAGACAAAGAAAAATAGCTGTATCAAAAAGATAATTTTTTGGTGATTCCTACAGTAAAATAATCTTTCTATTATTTGCCAAAAGCCCGGTGATGCTCTGGCAAATGCCTCTGCTCTTACAAAACTGACTCCTAGGAGTGATTCTGGAAAATATTATAATCATGGGGAAAGTGGTGAATGATCCTTTACCCTTCTGTATGGAGTCGCAGTATAAGCAGCATTGTGTGCCCGAAGTGGACCAGGCACAAGAGATAAAAGTTCAAGAGGGTCACAGTCCAGGGCAGAAAATAAATGTGTTGTATAGCAAATACCATTCCTGTGATAGAAGCTTTTCCTGGAAGATCCTTTGGTTAAATCCCTCTTGATAGGCCAGCACTGCCTCCCTCTCTCAGCCTCCACAAATATCTCACCATATAATAAATGGTCTTTTCTTTCTTCTGGGAAGATAATAGAATTATCTTGTTATAACTGCTATCTGTTTTCCTCAGCTAAGTCATAATAACACCTGTGTGCATTTGCCCAGGGAATGGCAAATATTAAAGAATATATATATATATATATATATATATATATATATATATATATATCTCCTATATAATAAAAGGCTAATATGCAAATCGATCACACAGCAGAGCAACTGGTTGCTATGACGTACACTGACCACCAGGGGCGGATGCTCAATGCAGGAGCTGCCCCCTGGTGGTCAGTGCACTCCCACAGGGGGAGCACCACTCAGCCAGAAGTCCTGAGCTAGGCTGGTGAACACAACGGCAGTAGTGGGAGCCTGAGAGGGCGCAGGCTGGGCTGAGGGGACCCACCCCCTCCCCCGAGTGCATGATTTTTGTGCACCAGGCCTCTAATATATATAATTTATATATATGTGTATATATATATATATATATAAATATATTCATATATGTGTATAATTTTTAATTTGCTTAAATAAAGTTGCCATTAAAGGACAGGGAGGGACCTGCCTACTTCACTTGTCACCAGTGAGATAATAGTGTTTGCTCTGATTAGAGCCCCATATTCTATCCTGGAAGAGGGACGATAAAGGAATGGAACCATCCTCTACGCCCTCCCCTTAGAGCAGTGGACAAAACCCTGTGTGACCAAAACCTTCCAAAATAGGGGCCTCTGAACAGGAGGAAGAGGAGCAGGAGGAGGTCGAGAAGGAGACAGAGGAGGAGAAGAAAGAGAAACAATTTCTTCAACAAAGAGCTGATACCGATGTGAGTCATATCTGGATAGGCTTGAATATAGATTTGGATTTAAAAAATTGAAAAGGTAGTGAAGAAAATCCCTATGAATTAATGTGTATCTGTTGATATCCTGAAATATCCATCTTATTGCTTATTTTACTATATATTTTTATTGCTTATTTGCAAAGAACCAAAAGTACGTCTATCCCAGAGAGAAGAGCCATGTTAGGTTTTGTCAAGCACCTAAGACAATGCTGTAATTCAGGGTTTCTCAAAAGCAGCACTATTGACATCTTGGCCAGGTAATTCTTCCTGCCTGTGCATTTCAGGAGCATCTCTGGTCTTTACCCACTACATACTAGTAGCAACCTCAAGTCATGTCAATCAAAAATGTCACCAGACATCTGCCACATGTTGCATGAGACGTCAAACACCCCTGATTGAGAACCATGGCTATAACTAATGTGTAGTACAAGGCATGGTAGGAGCATTATCAACAGTGCCAGGGAACATCAGGAAGCCTTCCCAAGCAATGTGATACTAGGTTGAGTTTTCAAGGGTGAGCAAGGATTTGTTCAGAAAGCCCAATTAAACTCTTTGCCCATGAATATGTTTAATTGGCGATCTCAACATTGAAAACACTTGGGATTAGTACTAGCCATTCCTGGACCAATCGATTCTACAGTATGGCTGATCTGCCATGCTGTCTTTCTCCACCATAACACATTCTGGGTATTCTGCAGAACTGACAAGTAGTACAATGCAATAGTGGCTCAATCACTAACTAGCTAATTAGCTATGTGGTCTCAGAGAGTCACTCAACTCTTAAGAGTGTCAGTGCCCAAGTTTATAAAATGAAGGTGTTCAATTAGTAGATGACCTCCAGGGCCCATTCAAATCAAGAAATTCTTTGATAAATCTTTCTTGTTCTGTATGGTAATCTCTTTGCTCATTAAAATGGACACACTTGATGTTATATTGATTTGCAGTGGGCACTAATCAAAAAGCAGTTCTAATAAGATGGGTACTGATTAGAAATGCATCCTGAGTTTTCAAGCCCCTCTGGGGGAAACTATTCATATTCAAAGGAGAAAAATCCCAGCATTATTGGACTCACAGTAAATTAAGCTGCTCAGGATTGCATTCGTTTCAGAGTTACAACCTTGTCATGTCACAAGTGTATACAGATATCATATTGATATACTTCAAAAGTCCTGAAATATTTCCACAAGGAGAGCAAGGAAGTCTGGTTCAATACATAAACCAGTCTTCAGATACCTTTTCTTCTACAGACTTTAGTTTTTAGAGCAGTTGCAGGTTCACTGCAAAACTCAGCAGAAAGTAGAGTTCCCACCCAGCTGGCATGGCTCCGTGGTTGAGTGTTGACCTATGAACCATGAGGTCACGGTTCGGTTCCCGGTCAGGGCACATGCCCCAGTTGTGGGCTCAAACCTCAGTGTCGGGGGTGCAGGAGGCAGCCGATCGATGATTCTCTCTCATCATTAACGTAATATTTCTGAGTTTAAAATGTTGCAGTATGCTTGAAATTATGGAGCACACAGTAATGATGCAAAAATACATAGAAAGCATAAATCTGAAATGTCATTAGAAAAATGGAAAAATATATGCAGCTACTAAAATACAGACTCAAAAAAGCAATGATAATAGTTGGAAGACTAATAATTGAGAATTTATTCAGAAAAAAAGTGGGTCCTGAAAGAGTATAATAGATTATCTGTGAGAAAAACTAAAATAAGCTGAAGGTGTTGACAAAAATAGAACAGAATAGACATAACACATATCATTGCTTTATATAACTGCCTCATGGTAAATGATACATTTTCTAGATAAACCAGAAACAAGGAGACTTGAAACAAGCAAAAATACATTGAGATTTTTCTAGAGAGCCCCATTTTATAGCAGAGGGCGCAAAGCCCTGGAGGAAAGAGCTGGTAATCTGGAGTCAGAATGCCTGAGTCCAAACACAGTCCTGCCACTCCCTAGCTATGTGACCTTGAACAACTAACTTGACGTCTCACCCCGCCTCTCCACACCTGTGTCCTCATTTGTGAAACAAGGATAATAGTAGCACCTGCCTATATGCCAGATTATGCTGTGTCTCCTCCTAATGGTAACTATATATTATGCAGTTATACCAAGCACTTAATATAATTTGACAGTAAAAATATGTGAAGGTAGTTATAGAAGTCTGTATAATAGGATATGCATATAAAATTTACTAAAACAGTTACATTAGAACTATTGCACATAGAAAAGCTCCCACATTTCTTAGCTACAGTACTTTTTATTATTGCAAATTTAAAATATAATCCACCCTGTAATATATAATTCATTACTCACGAACACTTTCAAGAAGTGAGAAGGTGGAATAAAAAATTATCCAGATTATTATTTTGGTAACATTTGAGTGTTTAGAGATTTTCAAAGATTTAAACATAATAGGATTTTCCTTATCTACAGAGTTGCATAAACTGTTTAAAAAGAGATAATATTTGACCCAGTAATCCCACTTCTAGAAATATATTTTAAGAAAACTGAAACACCAGTGAGAAGGAATGTATGCACCCCTATGTCCATAGTAACGCAATTTACAATATTCAAGATCTAGAAACAGTCCAAGTACCCATCAGTAAATGAGTGGATAAAGAAGCTATGATATATTTACACCATGGAATACTATGCAGCACTGAAAAAGAAGGTTCTCTTACCCTTGAGACACACGGAGGGACCTGGAGAGTATTATTCTAAGCAAAATAAGCCAGGCAGAGAAAGACAAGTATCACATGATTTCTTTCATATGAGAAATCTAAAGAATAAAAGAGATCCAGAGACATAGAAACATGGAACAGACTGATGAACCTCAGAGGTAAGGCAGGGGTGGGTGGGTGGGTGGGAAGAGATTAATAAATAACTTACATGCATAACCCATGGGCACCACCAATAGAGTGGTGAAGGCCAGGGGTGGGAGGTGGGGGAGGGTTAGTAGGGGTCAATGGGGAAAGAAAAGGGTACATCTGTATAACTTTCAACAATAAATACAAAAAATAAAAACAGATAATATGTTATATGTACTTTTACTCATTATACAAATTAGCAGTGTGAATAAAAAATTCAAAGTATTGCTATGAATTGGAGGCTAGATTATGATTCTTCACTGGATTATCCAGGCCCAAGTATGCAATAGCAAGCTATATAATGAATAACCATCTCAAGTGGCTATAATAAACAAAGATGGTTATCAATTTATCATTAGAAAATGTGTCTTGAATGATTCCTCTTATAGTGAGAATGGATGAGCTCATGTTCATTTATACTGTTTCTACAATTTGCTCTTTATCATGCACTGTGAGATCAGCTAGAGTTATGGGTACGGACAGTAGCCATGAAAAGATTTAGTAATCAACTCACTATCTGAGAGGTTAAAAACAGAAATCATATGGAAGCTGTGACTCAGAAAGTTAAGTGGAGAGGTAGGAAAGGGGAGGACAGTGTGGCAGCTCCTCCAGCTCCCTCTGAGGAAGCAATATGGTCCTAAAGGGACCTGGCAAATTGTTTTGAAACTGTGCACAGCAGGAACACTGCTTCTGTTTAGGTTCAATGTCATGGGAATTGGCACATCTATTGGGTGATGACCCTATCCTATAAAGAACTAGCAAGCCTTATTTATCTTTTCCAGGAAATTACTCCCCAATTTCTATAAGAACTCCCAGTCTTCTATAAGAACTTAAACTAGTTTAGGCTAATGGCTAGGTCGTAAGTTTTTTATTTTGTTTTGTTTTTTATTGATTTCAGAGAGGAAGGGAGAGGGAGAGAGAAACAGAAACATCAATGATGAGAGAGAGTCATTGATCAGCTGACTCCTGCATTCCCTACACTGGGGATCGAATCCGCAATCAGGGAATGTGCCCACTGGGAATCGAATTGTGACTTCCTGGTTCAGGGGTCAAGGCTCAACCACTGAGATAAGCCAGCCAGGCTAGTTTGTAAGATTTTAAACAACCTCATTCTATAGCTCCTTGGTTAGAGAATATGGTGTACCCTCTGTTGCTAATTATTAAGAATGATGATAAATCAATAGTTCCATCACTCCATACCATAAGCCATATGTTTTACATTTTTGGCACTGCCTTATGACTTGATTTCCATTCCAATGTGAACTTTCTATAGATTCCCTACAATTTAGCACTATTTCCTCACATCTCTTCCTTTCTAACCTTGCTTATGATGCAAGTTAGCTGGAAAAAGCCCTCCTCTTTTTACCAACACAGCCCACTGTTTATCTTCTCCCAGTGTCTACTAGACATTCTCTCTTACATGTGTTAAAGGCAACTCAGGCACTACATTTTCAAAACTAAGCCTAGGAATCCTTTTCCCCAGTCCAATCAGACTCCACTGTCTTCCACCAGAATGAATGGACTCATCCTCTGGTCTGTTACATAAAGCAAACGCACACGTGGGGCAAGAGTTTCCTATGTGAAGGAAATCCTCTGTGCAAGGGGGGAAATTCGTTCTCATTCATGACTGGGATTAGGCATCCACTGATCATTTCAAAATCCTGAGAACTTAGAGCACCCTCAGGGCCCACTTCCTTCTATAAGTGACACACACAGATTAGTACCCATTGCCCTTGTACTCTTCAAGGACTTGCAGCTCTGCTGTTTGTATGTCATACTTGGGACAAGGAATTCTTTGTTGAGGCTGTGGGGTACCCTGCAGCTGCCCTACCTCTGGGGCAGTGCTGAGGAATAGTATAAAGGTGCCACTACCCTCAATGTTCGATTGCTATTCCAAATCACTGATCTGTAGGTTTTTTAATGTTTTCTATATTTAAATTTTATATTTTTATAAAATGTTTTATTATTAATGATTTAGCCATCAGAACTAAATTAGTGTTTGGAAAAACACTAACAAGAAAAAACAACAACCGGGATCTAAAAATATATACATGCTAAGATTTTTTAAAATTCTGAATCTGCAGATCTCAAAAGAATGCACAAATGTATTCCTATTTCATAGAAAAATAACCTTTGGTAAAGAACATTTGTTATGGTGGATGAAAAGCTAAATCAACACAGACCTGAAATCTCATTTTAAATAGAGCACATGTTTATATTGCTTACATCTCAATATTTATTACTTCAAAAGTATTTTAAAGAAGAAACACATTTTTTCCTCATGACTCAAGTTAAGGGACACTGGCATCATTTTAATGAGAATGGCTTATTATTTATTTATACTACCATATGCATAACACCATATACATAAACTCTTGGCAATGCATGCCCCAGATTCCACTTTGGATATTAACCCTGGCAGAATCAGATAGAGAGTAAAATGTTAAATTATTTCCTCATCAAATATAATGTATTTTTAACTTTATATTATGGAAAGTGTTAAACATACACGAGAGTAGGGAAACAATATAATGAACTCTCCATGATTCAACAATTATCAACTTATCACACCACACATCTTCACAAATTATCAACTCATGGCTAGTCTTGTTTTATCCATACTACCATTCACTTTCATCAACCCTAATTATTTTGTAGCAAATCTCAGACTTCATAAATGTGAATGTTTACATTGCTTTCAAAGGCCAACCCAATATGAGATTAATGGCAAACTTAAGTAAAATGTTACTTTCAAGCCCTAGCCGATTTGGCTCAGTGGAGAGAGCATCAGCCAGTTTGGCTCAGTGGAGAGAGCATTGGCCTGCAGACTGAAGGGCCCCAGGTTCAATTCTGGCCAAGGGCACATGCCCGGATTGCAGCTTGATTACCAGTAAGGGGCATGCAGAAGGCAGCCAAACAGTGATTTTCTATCTCTCTCTTTCTTTTCCTTCCTCTCTGAAATCAATAAAAATATATTTTAAAAAATGTTACCTTCAATATAATAACACTGATTTTGCTTTCTTATATAAAAAGTAGAGTCATAGGCACAAAGTTGGCAGTCTGCTACAGAGAATATTTTTAGAGGCTCCAAAAGATCAATTGATCACAAATAGATCATTTAATTCTACCTACTGTCTGATAGTGACAGAGGCATTTCCTAGGATTAAGGCATTGTCTCTCAATGTCCATTGACAAAATACACATAGGTTGCCCAGAAGGAAAAGTGTAAGAAGCAGCCCAATCAATTAGTTTTTGAGCTACACAGACAATAAGTATCCTCAGTGGGACAGAGAAAAATGGGAGATAACCTCCCTGAGACAGTGATGAGGGGATATCATGGGATCTCTAAGGAGAAGGAAACAAACAAACAAAAAAAAGCAGAGAATACCCAGTAGGAAAGTCAGAGATACCAAAAATCACATTTCCTAAATAACTTCACAATTTTGTCCACATTCCTTTTGATTTTTCTTGGTCAACAAGGAAGAAAACAACCATAAGATATGAATGAGTCATTTTCAAGTGGAGGTACTAAAGCTAGACTTTGAAGAGGCTAGTCATTCAAAGTCCTAGTAACTCATTCACTTAAGACCAAACTGTATTGGAGAGCCTTGTGTGTGATTCTATATGGGGAATCAATACATACTGACTTATAGAAGCATTTAGGCCTGCTGAAATTAACAATTTTATTACTAGTACCATTAGCAAATTAACCATTTTTTGCTTTTCAAGAGGTAAATTCTTCTGAATTATTTATTCTGCATATCCTATATAATAAAAGCCTAACATGCAGATCAACCAAATGGTGGAATGACCTGTGGAATAACCAGTCGCTATAACCTGCACTGACCACCAGGGGCCAGACGCTCAACAAAGGAGCTGCCTGCAGCCTGCAGGCCCCAGGCCAGTCAAGGCAGGTACCAGCAGCGCCCCCCACATCAATCCACAGATTGGCCTTGATCACTGGCCAGGCTTAGGGACCCTACCTATGCACAAATTTTGTGCATTGGGCCTCTAGTATGATTATGATTAAAAATTTCTGAAGAATAGACACATAAATAGATAGAATGTGCAATGGTTATGAACTACACAACTAGGGCCTGAAACCTGGGTTTAAAGCCTTGCTTTGACATAACTCACTATGTGACCTCTCGGTATCTTAGTTTCCTCATGTATAAAATAATCTTATCTCTTGGGAATGCTGTGGGAGATTAGTTGAGTTAATATATGAAAAATGTTTACCCAAGTCCCTGGCATTGCTCCCCACCAACCTCTCCCAAGACCAGGATATAAATTCCAGGAAGGGTGGTGTGTTTTTTTTGTTCATTAATGTATCCTCAGTGCTCAGTATTGGCAAAAAAACAAACAAACAATTAATATTTGTTTAATAACTTAAATGTAAAACTTTAATTATCTATTATAGAGAAAATTTTAAACATAAATGTGCATTACTTATTACAACATTAAAGAATACTCATGTGAAACAATCCTGTTGAAGTAGAAAGTGTAATTAAGTTAATGTGGAGAAGGAAGACATTACTGATTCTGAGGTTGCTGCTCCTATTCATGATGGATACATTTTCAAAGCCAAGAGCAAATGAAGCTAATCCATCTCAAAAAGGCAGTGATGGCCCAGAGATTCATTCTCCCAGTTACATATCTGAAGCCATATGTCATCGAATATTAAAAATTAGCTTTATTGAGATTGAACTTTTGCTTCTTTCCAGGAGATAAACTCAATTTTCCTATCAGGCCTATATTAGAAAATAACTGGAAAATGAGGATGATTAGCCTCTCACAAGCCTTCCAATCAGATGGATCATTCAATGAATTACTCAATAATAATTAAAATTGTCAATTAAAAATTAATTTAGACTCTATAGGCATAGACATCTTAGTAGGCAGATAATTTTCAGTTTATTAATAAATACCTTGCTTTCCTGTGAGAAAACACAACCAAATATGGAGTTGCTTCATTTCCTGACATTGGCAGCACATGGGATGTTTCACACAATTTAACTTAGCCCACATATACAGTGTTAAAACATTTACATGGGCATTTTCCCAAAATGATTTTAATTCTTCCTTACCTTTTTTGCACAGAGAAGGCACTGTTTGATTAAACTTTATGTTGGATAATTTAACCTTTCAATAATTACACATTACCAAAATTAATTTTTTCTGTGTTGTAATATAGAATTTTGAAATTTGTCTTATTAAAGGATCCAGAATGCTATGGGAGTAAAAAAGGAGTCTACAGTGACCCCTCACTTCAGATCCACATGGCTCTGATTTTAGATTGAAGACATTTAACAATCATTCCCATCTTCCAGGAGCTGCATATGGACTTGAAAAGCTAGTTCTTTAAGGTTCAAGGCTATCCCAGGAAGAAACTCCCTTGAAATGAGTGAGAGCGGAAGGGTTTGTTGTCAAGAGGACTTCTGCAGACTAAAGAATTTTACAATATCGTCTTCCCAGCCTAGCTCGTTGGTCTAACCTATTAAAGTAGTGTTAATGTAATTAAGCAAGGAAGCCTTTGAACTAAGGTGGCTCTAATGCCTTAGTAGCCTAAGTAAGCAACCCAAAATATCTAAGCCAAAGCTATTGCACAAGAAAGTAAAACTTAAGCACAACCAATAATAAACAGCCAGTAAGGCTTTCCCAATAAGGCAACTGCTTAAGCTATAGCCAGTCAAATACTTTGCTTTGCTTCAGTAATTTGTCTGTAAAAACCTTTCCCATAGTTCCTGTCAGCGGAGCACTCCTAACCACCTTCAGTGTGGCACTGCCCCACTGCAACCCTTGTGTGCGCAGATAAACTCTTGAAAATAATAATGTGTTTCAGTTAACCTTTCAATTGTAGGAACCTATGAACCTCACGATGTAAGAAAGGGAAATAATAGCATTTTTTGATCAATGCTTCTCTGTCTCTGGATCTGTTTTTGTTCATTAGTTTATGTTGTTCATTATAATCCACAAATGAGTGAGACCATGTGATATTTATCTTTCTCTGACTTATTTCACTTAGCATAGGGCTGTATGTCTTTGAAGGACTGATTGAAATGCATAGGCCTACAATGGAGTCATCATTGTTCTAGCACTTGCTACAGGATTATCCAAGTATTTTATTGACATCTAGGTCTTTGAGCAGTTCCCAAGACTGGGAAAATAAGAATTATAATTTATCTTCTTTACTATTACAGTGAAACTTCTACCTTCCACATCTTGATAAACTCCCTGTATTTGCCAGTATTACATCTTCCTCCCCACCTTGCAATTTGTTGTTTGTAATTTCTTATGCTCTGGAAAGCCACAATCTCAGATTTGTAATACTGGATCTACAACAAAGTAGTTTTTGCATGAGGGTTTTGCCTACAGAAGGCATATGGGCAACAGACAGTGCTGTATTTATTTTATGATGTAAGGGAATTGTATTTTATTGTTTTAAAAGATCTTTAAATTTTACATTTCAATTATAGTTGACATTCAGTGTTATTTTGTATTAGTTTCAGGTGTACAGCATAGTAGTTAGATAATCATATATTTTATAAAGTGTTCCCTACTATTGCCAGTACCCACCTGGCACCATACATAGTTATAAAGTGTAAGAGAATTAAAAAATTGATTTCTGGTCTGTAATGTGTTCCAAGATGGTTAAGATTGCAAAATAAATCACCCTGAGATGAATAAGGTGTTACTGTAAATGGAGTTAGAGGCCTTGAAGTCCCCGGCTGAGTGCGGATCTGAAGCATACCACTCAAGTGCTTGATCAGAAGGAACACTTTCCAAGCAATCTCCTCACTTAGAAAACAGTGCACTTGTAAGACTCGTCTATTGAATGTGCCCTCCAATAATCTAATGGAAATTAAATTTTAGGAAAGATGCAACCCTAAACTTAAAATGTTACTTCTGCTTTTGTTTTTATTCTTAAAATTTTCCATGTCGGGGAAAAAAGTTACTTTGAATTTTTCTTATGACCCTTGGATTTTCCCATTATCTGCTAAATATTCCTATGCCTTCATACTGTTGCTTTAAAAAAAGGTTTACAAGTAAAGTAAAAACAGATGTAAAAGCTAGAACAATAACCCAGAGAAACACCCAACAATCTCAAAAGAACGACTTTCCCTTCTCATGAGAACAGTAGGACGGGCTCCTCCCGGCACAGACTGGAAAATGTAATTATGTCTCGATACACCGAAGTGCTATGGGATTCCCAGTCACTGTTGGGTCATAATTGTTGATTTAGTGCTACAGACTTGCACTAACAAGTGACTAGGAAGAATGGGCGGCCTGTGGCAGCTATGACCCTTGCTATTTGCCATGTACTCCTTACACTGTATGTAAAATTATGCTTCCGAATTAAGTAGTTTTATATGTCTTTACTAGAGGCCTGATGCATGAAATGCATGCAAGAGTTGACCTTCCTTCCCCTGGTTGCCCGTACCAGCTCCCCTCTGGCCACTGGCAGGCGCCAGGGACCCGGGCTTCTCCTGCAGTCTCAGCTTCATTTGGAAGGATGGAAGGACACTGGGAGGGACGTCTGTTCTAACTAACATATTATGCTTTTATTGTTATAGATTCTTATTTAGACCTGTGAGGCATAGCATTGATGACCATTCTCATCTGTTTAAAGCTCTTTCTGTTTTTGTACTTAGCTTCTAATACAATTTCCTAACTTGGGCCAGTATCCCTTTACTAACTTCCAAATGTTCCGTTTCTAGATTTATATTTCAGGTGTTTCCTCCTATTTTCTGGGTTACTGGGGCAGCCTCAAGGCTATTCTTCTTTCTGTCTCTTCCCCATCCCCAATACTTACCAATTTCACATGAATCCTCTTAAAAACACCTTTTAGTCCAGCCAGTGTGGCTCAGTGGTTGAGCATGGGCCTATGAATCAGGAGGTCATGGTTCTATTCCTGGTCAGGGCCCCCCTAGAGGAGGCGAGCAGGAGGCAGCCAATCAATGTTTCTCTCTCTCCCTCTCCCTTCCTCTCTGAAATTAATAAAAATATACTTTAAAAAGAGGCTTTTAAAAAATCTGCTCAAAAACCATCGGCCTCTCCACACAACAGAAGACTACCACATTTCTTTCTAAGCTCCTCTCTCCCTCCATATCTTCTTCCGTTTCTCTGCCTTTCCCTTCATCACAGCTAAACTTGCAGATCACAAAGTCACCCTGCCCTTCTCAGGGACTGTTCACCACCAAGGATACCCACCCTTCCTTTAAGACTCAATACACTTTCTAACATCCCCTGGACCTGGGGGGAGGACAGGGGAAGAAAAATTAAAGCCCAGACAGAGATGAGGGGAAAAATCCATTATTGCTTCTTTACAATTGAGGGTTTTAACATAATAAGCAGTGCTTTTTGGAGCCCTTCTTAATTGTTTAGATTCTTTATTCCTTAAGAAATGTACACTATGTGAGGGACACATTATTTCTCAGAAATTCAATGCTTTTTATGAGATGGCTATCTCAGTGAAGACAACCTCTGTTGAAGAACTGGCTCAGGGAAATATATAAAGAGTCTCCTTTCTACTCCATCCTGCTCCTTAATCTTAAAAACCAGAGAACTTTAAATCTGAAATGGGCTTTCTAGTCCAGTTTTCTAATATTGGAGGAATAGCAAGGGTCAGAGAGGCCCTTGGACTAATATCCCTTTAATAGGCTTGAAGCTCTCTGCACTAAGCATGGTTCTTGCTCACAGGATCGCAATCCAGTAGTTTAAGTAGAAAAAATATTATGACAGGGTAGTAAGCTCCCAACACAACACAAGAATGTTCTAGAGGAAATATTTTTTTAAGAAATATATATTTTTATTGATTTCAAAGAAAGGGAGAAGGGGAGAAAGACAGAAACATCAATGATGAAAGAAAATCACTGATTGGCTGCCTCCTGCACACTCCACACTGGGGAATGGAACCCAAAACCCAGGCATATGTCCTGACCGGGAATTGAACCATGACCTCCTGGTTCATAGGTTGATGCTCAACCATTGAGCCATGCTGGCCGGGCTAGAGAAAATCTTGCTGTTGCTGCCACTGCCCTCACTCAGCAGCTATGATACCAAAGACGAGACTAGCAATCACAGAAGAACCTAATGCCTTTGCCGCTTTTCCCACATTTCCACATGCTTCAAGTCTTAGACAACGGAATCTGCTGGACGGAGGCCAGAGAAGGAGTAAAACTCTAGCTGGAAGAGAGTCTTGAAAAGGCACTTTCAGAGTTTACAGCCTCTCTAGTACAAGAAGTATGCTGCAAGGGGGTAGACTGGGTGTCAAATGAACCAGCCTGCTGTATCTACCCCACATGGTCATCATAAATATATGAGTTTGCTTCTGTCATGAATAACAAACTGGAAAATGAAGCCCCTGCTAAGGTTCAAATCACATTTCAGACACTACTTGCATAACCTTGGACTATCACTTCTTATCTGTGCATTTATTTGGTCTATAAAGGGAATATTTGTAACTCTTAATTCCCAAAGGTAGTGTGAGAACTGAGCACATTGAAATATAAAGTGGTGGGAACACTGCTTGTCACATACTATATCCTTGATAAATGTTAGTTATAATTACTTCTAGGACATTGTGGCTTTAAAAAAAATGTACTCTGAACTAAGATCTACGTGTATATTTATCAGAAACAAGCTATATGAATTACAACAAATGACACATAGGACCTTTGCAAAGCTCTAATGAGAATTTTCTCTCTAGACGTTTTGCCAGGTTGCCTTTGTAACGTTGCTTCTTAAAAAAATGGAAAGAAACCTGTCATCAACCTGCCTCCATGTAGGTACCTGTCAGCCTATCACTGCTCTCCTGGGTCAGGCAATGAGAGCTTTCACACACCTTTCTCCATTGATGGAATTACACGGTCCTGCTCCAGGATGTTAAATGTGAGTTCTGAACAAAAATCTATATTCTATCCCTGAAAAAAAAAAAATACACAGAGTTTAGACTGAAACTAGTGCCAGAGATGACATGCTCTCTCAGATCGTTTCCAGTCATAAATTTAAGGACAGTAAAACAACAGCAAAAGCTTTCAACCACTCTGAGTAACTTAGACGACGAAATCTCCATCCGTATAGTACCAGAATGGAAATTAGGGTCAGCCCGAAGACAAAAGCTGCCCTGGATTTGAGTATTACCTAAAACAGCTCCCCCTGCCATTTCTGGAGCAGCTTTGCTTGTTAGAGAGTTCTGAGGTCTTGTATGCATGCATATAAGCATAAACGATGGATGTGGACAACAGGGGGTGAGGGTGAGGGCAGGAGTGGGGGGATGAGAGGACATTGGGGGGGATAAGGTCACATTTGTAATATCTTAATCAATAAAGGGGGAAAAAAAGAAAGAAAGTTCTGAGGCCTGAAATCTGCCTGCTGATTTGAGACCACTGGCGGATTCCGCACACTGGTTCTCTATGAAATCGCCCCCCACACCCCACCCCACACACACACAGCGTTGCAGTCCTGGGTGAGCCGTCAGCCACGAACGCGCAGCTGCTTACACGAGATGGGACATGGCGCCGTCATGAGGACAGGGGCTCATAAACTCTCTCTTCCTCACTCTGCAGTCTCAGGGAGGTGCGTTAACCTCTCTATTCCCAAATTACTATCTGTAAAATGGCTGACAATAACGATCCGTACCTCACTGCACTGGGAGAACAGTATAGAAGATAATGCAACAAACATGGGTGATAGTTAATGATGTCATCACTATCGCCAACATCACAGACTCCAAATTGTCCTTAGCTGACACTTTTTAATTGGAACTCCCTCTGAGAAAAAGTTCTGTTTTTATCTACCTGTAATAGGCAGGCTTCATTTTGCCTGTCTCTTCCTTTGTGACTCTTAGAAGCTTGCACCCGTCCTCGGCATGTGATTTAATTCCGCCCAGAAGCCAGTGAAGAATTCTCCCTTGCCCGTTTGTTTATGCTCCATACTTCTACTAATTCCACTTATTACCACAGGTATGGGAGCTCATCACACTTCTGGTTTATGTTGACTTTAAGGACATAGAAGATTCCCAGGTCTTTTCCTGATGAGATTCTATTATGACAAGTATCTCTCCTCCTATAGTTTATGGGTGACTTTTTTTATCCTAAGTGTTACATGATAAAATAATTCTGCTTAGGGGCAACTTTGACGTGGCTTTATGATTTGTGGGTTCAGACCCTTTAAGAAAATAAGATAAAATGATCCCCATGGTACTGAAAGATCCAATTACCTATTCGTGTCCTCCCCTGGACTATCAGCTATATGAAGCCCCAGCGCCAGTCTTGATCATCTACTTATCTTTTGACCCAAAGTGTACACTTGACACATGGTTAACTGCTAACCTCTGTACAGTACATAAATGATTTCCCCCTTTGTTTTAATCAACCATGTGCAAGACGATCTTGATATATGTGTGAAAATGGCATCAATTTATTCATAATGCAGTCTTTCAAATAATGCATGAAGAGACATGCATCTGGCTTATAACCAATGCTTCAGGTGAATGCAATCTTGTAGCTGCCTAGAGGATGTAATACATGTCATCAACAACACTTTCCCAAACTAACACAGCACGGCCAATTATAGATACTGAAAACAAATTCAGATGTACAGAAGCCAATGATGTTAACTATGTAAAATGTATGGAGGTTTTATGTGAATTTAAAAATAACCCTCATTCTATCACCTAATTCAAATTCTGTTTAACAGTGTTCTTGCCTCATTTTACACAGCAACTCAATAGATAACAGCTGCTTTTTATAATAATTTATTATTAATAATGGGAAAACATAATTTCCATTAAAATAGACACATTGAAATGAAACAAAAATGCTTTTCAGAGATATGGCTATCAAACTTCCCTTCCTCATATCAAACTCCCCAAATTCATACACCACCAAAACACACACATTCTTACACACACACTCTCACAGTCACACACACACGGTCACAGTCACACACACACGGTCACACTCACACACATACTCTCACACTCACACACACTCACACTCACACTTACACACCCTATCCACCATAGTTCACAGAACCAGAGCGGAAATTTGGAGTAGGGAAGAAAATAGAAGATTGCTGGGACCCTATGGCAGGGCTGGGCTGCGGGACAAAGTGCTGTAATCATAATCCTGGGTCACATGAAGAAGGAGGTCAAGGCCCCAGCAAGTGCATTAATGCTACATATTCCACCTGGATGTTTTAAACATTAAGGAATCAGAATCATTGTTTTAACTTGTATACAAAAAAAAGTAATGGTCCAAAGTTTACGTCAATTGGATTCAACAACTAACAGTAAAAGAAGCATGATCTTATATGCTGACAGTGTTCCCCTCTTGTCAAAAACAAGTTAAAAAAAAAACCCAGCTAAAACTGTTAGTTAAATATTGTTAGGAAGACCTCCTGCATGTCAATTATACCCAAGTCATTGTTTTTGGCAGTCACACTATAAATCTAGACTCGAGAGAGACAATTTCATACCATCTGTTCTCAAACTGGAGCGTACATGAGAATCAGCGCAGGGCACGCACGATCAAACACAGATTGCTGGATCTCACCCATCCTCAGAGCTTCTGACTCAGTCAGGCTGAGGTAGAGCCTCTGAGTTTCCGGTCTTGATTCTGCTGGCCCTGGAACCAGCCTCACTTTTCAGAACCTCACATGGTTCCTTACTAAGCTATTCAGTTTTCTTGTGGTCTTACTTAGAGCTAATTTACCGATTGGCCTGAACATTGTCATACTCCAAAATCAAAGGTGTTATATAAACCACACACTAGCTTACAACTGCTTTAGTAGAAGAATTTCTTGACTGAGAAAAAGTTATTGCCGAAGAGAGTGGGGTACTGAATGAGGCCAGCTCCTGAGCTTGAAATGAATTGTGCAACGTAGGCAGTGGAAGGGCACCAAAGAGTCAGACACCAGTGAATCCGATGAATGCCAAAGACACAGAAGAGAGATCAATCAAGTTCTGCCCCTGAGGACAACCAGGTGACAGTCACTAGGGCACTGCTGCATCATAACTGGCCTTCAGTTCCTGAGCCACATTCTCAGCTCTTACTCAGCTCAAGAACCCCTAACACTTTCTGGCGTAGTTGTTTCTGCAGTACAGTGAGCTTTACTGTGCAGCCTAGATACATATCTTCGTTATTTCAGAACTATTCCTACAATAATGGGTTCCAACTTCAAAAAGAGTGGGTAGCTTTCCTTGAAAGTCCAAGAAACAAAATTTTTTTTTTAAAAAGACCTTATTTGTGACAGGTTGATGGGCTAGCTCTTACAAGATGATATTTAATACAGATATATGCTTACGATGAACTTCTAGCTCACATTTAATAGCAATATAAAACCAGCAGAAACAAAATAGGTCAAAATAAAACACAATTAGCTCTTATTGTATTTACTAGAGGCTCAATGCACAAAAATTCGTGCAAGAGTAGGCCTTGCTTCCCCTGGCTGCCAGCACTGGCTTCCCTCTGGGACCCAGGACCTGGGCTTCCCTCCTCTGGCTGCTAGCAGGTACCCAGAACCTCAGCTGGCTTCACCCCGGCCCCCAGCTTCTTCAGGAAGAATGTTCGGGATGATGTCCGGAAGATGTCCAATCTAATTAGCATATTAACCATTTTATTAGTATAGACAGTAATTAGTATAGACAACCAGAAAAAGAAGGTAGCTGTTCCATACAGCACTAGGTCAGCCTATACCTGGTTTTTGTGTTCAGTTATTACCATGGTTTCAGCAGAAGCAAAACCAAAGTAAGACATGCCCAGGGTAGAGCAGAAAGATCTAGAAGTCATTTAATTCAAGAGAGGTTAAAGGAATCGACATGTTTGGTTTGAGAAAGGGAGAGCAGGGGAAGAAGACAGCTTTTCTCTAATAATTTTAGTGTCGTCCCAAATGACAAACTAACTACAAGACAGATAGACAATTCCACCGTCTAAATTTGGGAAACCCAGATGACTTAGCATTTAGAACACTGTCTGCCCTTTATATGCTCAGAAATGTTTGTTGAATGAATTGACCCAATAAAGAATTTTTAGAGCACTGACATTATTTATCTACTGTTTGAATGATTGCCTCTCCAAATAACTTGCCTGTGGCATTCGTGTTCTTCATCAGACATTTGGGGAAATGTTGTATGAGACAGAGAATATATGGGGCTATGTAAAAATTGAAAAGTAACGATTACTTTACTGGCCTCAGATCCAACGTAGGTAAAAACTGATAAGAATTAGAAGAGCCCATAATCATAATGGGTAGGCCACAAGGCTGAGAACTCACAGGAAAAGTTTTGAGGAAAGGCTAGATTACCACTTGTTAACATTTTTGGTGATAAGATTCATGATTTGGGTAATTAGCTGAACTAGATCAGTAGTTCTCAGACTCGGATTTAGAGAACCATAAATTTGAAAATTAGAAGTGGAGGCCTACATTTTGGGCTAGCCACTTCTGCTTTTATCAATTATGGACACAATTATCACATACTATGACTTTCATTTCATAAAAGGAAGGCCATTTTATTACTAAATAATTATGGAGGACATCATTTCAGACTAAAAAAATTAACAAAATTAGGCCAATATTATCTTCACTTTTCTCATTTTGTAACAAGATGCTTTATCTCAGCCCTTGTCCATGAACCCTTGCTTTATGACCGATGCCCTCTATGACTTCACAGCTTCTTTCCAGAAAATTTCCTCTGATTTTAGGCAAGTGACCTGTCAATGTTGGACAATAATTATGATGATGAGAAAAGGCTAAGAGACAGAAAGGGCAGAAGATGACAGAACATGAACCTGAGGAAATTTCTCCAAAGTGTAGAGGTTAAAAATCAAGAGCGCAGAATAGAAACAAAGCGGCCTTTATTTTCTTAAATATCAGGAAAATTCTCCTCTTAGCTCAAATGAGTCAGAGCTCTAATGAAGGGCTGAAAATAAATCCACAAAAGTCTTCTATGCCCGTGAGAAGTGTCTGAATACATTAGACACAGAAGAAGTTTATGGCAGTCAAGTCATATCACTTCCTGTTCCAATGCTGGGCTTTTTTTAAACCAAAATCTTCCCACCCATACTATAGATCCTCTCCATTACAATGCCTGGTGGTGAATCAGGCTGTGCTCTAGTGACTGGTCAGCCATTCGTGAGTGCAAAACACCTGTTGAGGGCCAGGTGCCAACAATGTGCAGGGTGACCTCATCCCTGTCCTAGTAGTCGGCTGTCCAGATACATTCTAATTGGGAAGCTGCAGTCTCCTATAGCTCATTATACATGTCCTCCTAATATTTAGAACTTCAATCACATTTATAACTTGCCAAATATAGTGTTTTGTATATCTGTTTTATTCTCCAAATGCTTAAAATATGAAACAAATATGGAAGGATACCAAGCAAATCCTCACTGTAATAAAATTACTTTCTCGTACTCACATTATATGAAAACCCAGAAGTAATAAATGAATATTTTCATCAGGCCACTGAATTAACAGATGCTTTTTAAATATTTTCATGTCACATCTTTATAGTCATCTCAAATATCTAGGTACTTTTCCATACAAACACTAGAAAAAATATTACAGGTTGCGAAAGATCATCAAAACTTTAATAAGCCTCATTCTATGCAAATTTTATATCTGAATACAATTTTAGGATACTATGAAAACTTCAGGGAAAATGTCTAAGTGAAAATGTACCCAGTGACATCAATTAGCTTGAATTTAAATATTTTTTTGTCACATTCATGAGAGCACTTTGTCAGTAATCTAAAACCAGAGTAGTTAACCTAATCTAATATTTTTGTCAAATGTTGGAGTAAAACCAATTTTCAATTACAGCAGAAGTCTATGAAGCTTGTGTGCATAAAGTTGAAAAAACCATCTGGAAATATATTATCCTCCTACATGAAATTTATCAGTCAAAAAAGATGGTGGATGTCTCAAAACTGCATCTTTCCACCACCAGTTCTCAACTGAAATGGGGAGGCCTGAGACATGGGGGTCTTTAGAAAATCATCTGTTTCTGGGCTGCTCTGAACACTTAGCACAAAAGTAAAATCATGGGGGCGTGTGGGGGGGTGTCAATGGGAAAAAAGAAGACATATGTAAAACTATAGACAAAAAAAATACAGAAAAGAAAAAAAAAGTAAAATCATGTACTATTTTTCTAACCAGTCTTAGAAGAAGGAAAAATGTTCACTTGGGTTCAACTGTAATCTCTAATAAATGGTTTTAACTCACCAAATACAATTTATGTCACCACTTTAAATGTGAGTGTGAATGTGAGAACATTTAGCTTTCCAAATTCTGCATAATCAAAATACATTCCAAGGCTCAACACCTAGTCATTAGGACACACAAATATTTTCTAATACTTGGAAGCAGCATTAACAATCAGCATTGAGCAATTAACTGATTTTGGCCATAATAAAAAATGAGTGCTGAAATACCGAGAGGCAACCTTATCACCATCTGATAAGAATATAAATGAAGAAAAAAGTGTAAATGTTAAATATTACTAAAACAAGTAGCAGAGAAGAAATAAATGTACCCCTGTAGACATACTTCTTGGACATCCAATGGTAAAGGTGCATCAAGGAAAGATGGACTAGCCATGCCTCCTTATATAGGCAATGGCTTGCATAGCTCTAGTAAAAAAAAATAAAAAAAGAATCCACTAGGTTGAATATTATATGCTTGTAATACCATTTGATACCATTCTAGGCAATACAATCATTTTCAAACTTCTCAACACACAGAATCTACAACTCCATAGTGCCAAATGAAGGTAGAAGATATCTGTGATCTGGATCATAAACCATTGACAATTACTTTGGGTTAGAGCTGGTTTGAAATAATTCCCAGTACACCAGAAGTTCCAGACCTTTTGGTTGTATGGTCCAATTAAATTAAAACACATACACACACACAATAGGGGAGGAGTGAGACCAACATTGTGTTTCCAACTTTTGTCAAGTAAAAATATGGAAAAAGAAAAAAATAATCTAACTTCCATTCCATAACCAGTAGCATAAATCACCTAACTTCCATTCTATAGCCCATTTATTTATTGTTTTTTCAAGAAAACCATCAACAAAATGAAAAGGGAGCCCACTGTATGGGAGAACATATTTGCCAATGATACATATGATAAGGGGTTAATTTTCAAAATATATAAAGAATTCATACAACTTAACAAAAGGAAGACAAACAATCCAATTTAAAAGGGACAAAAGACACAGACACTTCTCCAAAGAGGACATAGAAATGACCAAGAGACAGATGAAAACATATTCAAAGTCACTAATCATCAGAGAGATGCAAATTAAAATGACAATTTTAATGACAATCACACCTGCCAGAATAGCTACCATCAATAAATCAACAAATAGTAAGTTCTTTGTTGATTTGGGAAGAATGTGGAGAAAAGGACCCTAGTAGACTGGTGCAGCCACCTTAGAAAACAGAGTGGAATTTCCTAAAAAAAATTAAATACTGCCATTTGACCAACAAATACCACTTTTATGAATATATCCTAAGAATCTCAAAACACCAATCAGAAAAAATATATGTACCAGTATGTTCAGAGCAGTTCTGTTTATAATAGCTAAGATCTGGAAACAGCCCAAGTGCCCATCAGTAGATGAGTGAAGAAAAGTGGTACATTTACACAATGGAATGCTATGAAGCATAAAAAAAAGAAGGAACCCTTACCCTTTGAGGCAGCATGGAGGGACCTGAAAAGTATTATGTTATTCAAAATAAGCCAGTCAGAGAAAGACAAGTATCACATGATCTCACTTATATGTGGAATCTAATGGACAAAATAAACTAATGAACAAAATACAGAGACATGGAATCTTACAGGGAAGGGGGAAGAGATTAACTAAAGAACTTACCTATATATATAAAAGCCTAAGCGATTATTCAACCATTCGACTGTTCGACAGGTAGCTATGACACACAATGACCACCAGGGAGCAGATGCTTAATGCACAGGCATGAAAACATGGAACAGACTGATGAATCTCAGAGGGAAGAGGGGATGGGGGAGGGCGGGAAGAGATTAATCAAAAATCGTTGGCCTGTGGGGATTGAGCCAAAACCTGCAGTCTGACATCCCCCAAGGGGTCCCAGATTGCAAGAGGGTACAGGTCAGGCCAAGGGACCCCATCGGTGCATGAATCGGGGTGCACCAGACCTCTAGTATGCATAGAAGCATAACTCATGGACATCGGCAATAGGGTGCTGGGGAGGGGGGGGGTACAGTGGGGGAGAAAGGAGGACATCTATAATATTTTCAACAATAAATATAAATTTAAAAAGTATAGAAATGTCATAACTTTAGGATAAAAATAAATGTGTTTTCCAAAAAAGAACAATATTCTTTGTACGCCAATATTCTCTCCAAAACACATTAGTTGAATGTTATATTACATTTGATTTCTCATACAATAAATAACCAATATAGAATAGATACTTCATTGCTTAATGCACCTTTGTGCTTATACAATGAAAATCACCTTAAAGTTTATGGTGTGAGGAATGAGATTTCAAAATAAATATGAAACTTAAGATGGATAATTTATAGCCTATTCTCAGTTTTCACAATTTACAAAATCACTCCTTGATTCAAGATAAAATATTTCTATAGATAAAATATCTCTTCTATTATGACCTTATGTATTAATAGATATGAGATTTGTGGACTCTTAAAATGATTGATAATGAGATACAAGCTATATTTGTGAAAAATGTTTTTCATTAACCTCTTTTTTTCTTTCATTATTAGATCTTATTAATTACATCTCTGAGTGTTTATATTAAGAATATAATATAAATTGTTTTCATAAAATTTGAAGATCAGTGAGACGTCCTTTTTGAAATAGAAATTAGATCAAGACTCTACTCTCAATACTCACTGAACTTTGCTAAATTTGAATTTTATGTAAACTCTGTCTATATCCTAATATGTTAGGACAATGTTTCCCATCACATTGGAAACATAACCCAGTCTTTCTCCTGACCTACGTGGTCCCTGATACCTCCCAAGCGCAGTTTCTGGAACTCCCTCCCCCAATCCTACCTCCCCCTGGCTATTTCCACTGAACTGGCTTTATTGATGGTTCCTCAGACAGGTACAGTTCAGTCTCAGAGCCTCTGTCCTTCCTATTCTCTGCCTGAAATGGCTTCCTCCTCCAACTTGTAAAGCTCATTTCCCTCTCTGCTTAAATTCCACCTTGTCCAACAGGCTTTTCCTGACAATTGTTCTTTTCACTTTGCTCAATTATTCTCCAAACTACATATCACTATCTAACATTATAAAATACACTTGCTTATCTGTTTATATCTGACCGCAGCACTAGAATGTAAGCTTAATGAGATAGGAACTTGTGTTTCATTCATCATTCTACCCACAGCATTGAAAATTGCACATGGTAGGCACTCAAAAAATTTGTTGAATGAAGAGGTAGGTGAATATAAATGTAAGAATATCTCCTCATTTACATGAAAGTGTAGAGACAGCCTATATGCAATTAAATATACCAATTCATCTCTCTAACTGTGCAGGAATTATTTTTAAATTACTCTGAAGCTCATAACAATGAACCTATTCTTTAAAAAAGAATGTAAAACCAAGTATAAATGAATGAATCTCTTTCATTGAGCATCTAATAGAGTTTAAAAAGTATGGTATGTGTGTGTTTTTTTGTTATCTCAATTAAACTCAATTTAAAATCAACTCTCTTCACAATCGTAAAAACAAGTAAAAAAAATATACAAACAATGCCCATTTGGCATGGCTTGATGGTAGAGCATCGACCCATGAACCAGTATGTCAGGTTCAATTCCCTGTCAGGGAACATGCCCAGGTTGCGGGCTCGGTCCCCAGTGTGGGCCATGCATAAGGCAGCCAATCAATGATCCTCTGTCATCATTGATGTTTTTTCTCTCTCTCCCCCTTCCTCACTGAAATAAGTAAAAATATATTTTAAAAATACAAACAAAATCCAATAAACAAACACAAAAAGATGATGGGGGATATATATTAAGATAACACCATCATTGAACATGTTATGTGCCAGTAGAAAAATATATTTAAAATTTTACAGTCAACTTAATTTTGGAAATTACATACCTTGGCCTACATAACTATTTAATAACTAAGATATTTTCATAGACCATTCACTGGCATTGTTCCTAATGGTTAAGTTCAAAAAGGGCTGGTGTCTAGTAACACTAGTCTAAGTGGGAATGGACAGCCCAGCTTTCTGTTAAAGCTTTTACAATAAGGAAATATTGCTGTGATCATTCATTGCAATTCTTTCACAAGAGAGCAAATTAGGATTTCTCTGAAAATGATGAAAAGACATATTTCAAAACATCTGTATAGTCCTAGATGATATTCAAAAGGAAGATGATACATGTGACCCATTATGAATCCCTAAAAACACGTGTTTATGTTTTTCCCCAATACTGACTGTGAAACGGTGATCACCATTCAACTGTTGCATGACTTGAGACCAATGGTGGGATTGGGAAGAAGGGCTAGTCAAGCTCATAGGTGTAAGCTTTTGCTATGAAAGACAGTGAAACTAATTGGTCCCTGTGGGAACTGAACCTGCAACCTTAGATTCATTAGTTTCACAAGCAAGCAAACTTCTCTAAGCTGACCAAAAGTTACCAAACAATTTCCTTCAAAATGTGATTGATGTTTAGATGGTACTAGTGTTTAAGAACAAAAGTAAATTGCTCTGCTTTAGTAATTATTTCTTTATTCAAGGAGAAGTAATTTGAGGTAGATATATGGAGAAAAATATCCAAGAAGTTTCCTATAAATGCTTAATTTTTAAAAAGCTATTTTTAAAGGCATAGAGCGCAAAGCCAAAATGGCCAGGGAACTCTACAAACATAATGTGTTTACTTAAAGTGTCTAGCCTACATCAAAATAGTATTCATGACATGAATAATGAAGTGATTTCTATTTGAAAAGGCATACTATGAATAGAAATACATACTGGAACTTTTCAGAATTCAGTAACTTCACTTGCTTGCAAACCATCACACTATACCTTAAAGTGTTATGTAATTTTGGGGACACAGTTTTATTTCTCTTGAGTTCTCGTTTTGGCTATATTATTCTCTCCTTGCTGCCCCTCCTATGTTATTTGTTCCTTACTTGTTCTTTTAAAATCAACTTACTCTTCTTCTAAGCTCTGGATCTATCCTTTAGCAGCTGAACAGCCCCGCTTACATAAGCATTAAATCTTAAGCTTAAGCCCAGTCTCTCTTCCCAGTAGCTAGCTATGCTAGTCCTTCATTCAGCTTGCACTTACTATGTTGAGAAATAGAATGCATTGCCAACTAAGCTTTTCCTGTCACTTGGAAAGGCTCGTCTTTATTTCAGTTAGAAACATTAGCTTTATACTGACTTCTAGTAGTTCCCTTTTTTTCTCTAATAAAAGTCTATTGACAATTCTGACTTACCTCTTACTGTAAAACTCAGGGTAAACCTTCCCTTGCAATCTCTGCTTTATCCACATTTTCCAGCTCTATGGGATCTCATCCCTCCAAAAATAGAGATAATTCAAGTCTCTACTTCCTCTGCTACTGAAAATCCTTCCCCTAGAACCTGCCTGTTTACAGTGTAAACAGGGCAAGTCATTTGCAGAACAGTGGATAAGGCAACTTTTGAAGAAAAAATAGTGATTTTATCCCTTCCTTAGAGTAAATAGACTGCCTCTCTCCCTCCAGATTTTTTTCAAGTAAGTCCAGGTGCCAACGAATGATAAGGAATAATTCACTTCTTCATTTATTCATTGAATAAGAACTTAGATAAAAATATATATTATTTTTATGTATTATGTATAATCTGACAAAGCAAAGTAGCTACACTTCTAAATTTGCATCTTTCTCAATTCTAGGATTCTAACACACTCTTACTTTTAGATGAAGAAGATAATTCAAATTAGTTTTCATCTCCTAGTAGAGTGTCATTAAATTTACCAACATTCATAATAACATTTTATACTATAAGCATATTCATTAGAGATCATTCGCGACTTCTAAATATAGTCAATATAACAATTTACACAATTCATACGTTGTGATATTTCTAACCTATGAGTGCTTGCAATATTTTGTTGACAAATGTAAAATTTGATTAGTCAACTATAAGGACATATTTCATTGAGAATTATCAGCTGTTTTCAATCCTTATGAGGGACTAAATTTGGTGAAAGCATTAACATACAGGATGGGCCTTTCCTAAAATAAAAAAGGAGATAAATTGAGGAGACACTTTCTCAGACATACATATTTTCTCCACAGCCTTGATGTCTGCAGTCTAGGGAGCTGCAACAGGATAGTGCCTTGCCATGTCCCCTAAATGGCACAGCACCATGTGACCCAACAATATTTAAATAAGTTTTCTCACTAAAGAGGCATTTATCATTGCAAAAAGCAAAATTAAAAAAATACACATGCAGGCCCAATCTAGATGGGTCAAGCAAATAATGCTCCTGCTACCAAGGCTGCCCAGCCTTCACACGTGATGATGTCACCCTATACCCATCAAATACAGAGATGGTCACAGAAACTGTTCAGGGAAAACAGAGGATGTCAAAATATCATGTGTGGCCCAGCCAGTGTGCTCAGTGGTTGAGCATGGACCCATGAAGGAAGAGGTCACCAATTCGATTCCCGATCAGGGGACATGCCCAGGTTGTGGGCTTGATCCCCAGTGTGGGATGTGCAGGAGGCAGCTCATCCATAATGTTTCTCTTTCCTTTATGTTTCTATCTCTCTATGCCTCTCCCTTCTTAGCTCTCTAAAAATCAATTAAAAAACATTTAAAAAATCATGTGTGACTTGAGTCCAGTTTTGCACAAATGTGTCCATATACATAGAAAGAAATACACCTAAGCATTTATAACGGTTTTTCTATGAATGGTATGATTTAGGATACATTTTATTTATGCTTTAGAATAGCGTTTGACTCTTTGTAACCAACGTATTTCTTTATTTTTATAAGTAAGTGTAAGATACGTATTTGTATTTGTATTTATGAAAAATAAACCATTCCTTCCCAAGCTGGATAAACAAATGCCCATTTTGTTCTCTAAAAACACCTGGAACATACCTTTGTAGATTACTCATCACATTAAATCAGTCGTTTGATTCCTTGGTCTTCCTGGCTAAAGTACGGGTTCCCACGAGAGTAGCTGCTACCTGTCATGGACTCTGCATCCGGCGTTCAGCTCAGCGCGTGGCACATCAAGGATGCTCAGTAGAGTACTGCTTGCTCCTTGGCTTCTTACTTTCATCCAGTGTCTTCCTTCTCCCACCCCTGGGTCTAGCTGAACGACCTCCACCTCTGCCAGGTACCCATACTGTCTCCCACAGACTGTGGGTCAAAAGCTAATGTGTTTGCAAGCATCACAATGAAAACCTATTTTGGGTCGAAAGGTGTCATTTGGCAAAACCCGCTGAGCCACTCCAAAGTATGGCTAACATATGTACAGTCCATTAAAACAACGAAAACTGTGAGTGTGGCCGGGTCTGGGAGAACACACAGGCTGTGATTTGTTTGTGGAGGGCCTCTGTGAGATGGTCCATTGAAGACCATTTCAGGGGAATTACGGTCCAGGGCGGATAGCTTTCTGTGGTGCTTCTTTGGTATCATGATGGAAACCGGACACTTCCTAGCCTGGAGCATAATGAGTGGAATGAAGATTCACATTTTGTAGATGACACTTGATGCGATTTTGCAAGTCCAGCTAAGTTTCTGATAGCAAAAGCCTCCTTACCTCCCCTAGGAAGTTAGGGGGCTCCTTCGCTACCCCCACACCCCACCTTCAATAGTGTTCCAGTGCCCGCTGGTGTTCCCAGGTCCAGACACTTCCTTCCAGGATCTCTACGATGGAGGACATCAAGGGGAATCTTCATGTTGGAAATGGAAACCAGGCTCTTGCCTTGAAGCCACAGGCACATAGCCAGGATATGGCTTCCACGTGGACTGTTTTTGTTTTGACAAAGGTCATGGTTAGGGCTGTTGTGGTTTTTACATGGGTAGTGCAGTAGTTAGGACTGTTTTGGTCTGGCACAGGCAGTGTAGTGGTTAGGAATACCAACTAACGGCCTGTATTCATTTGCTAACTCCACTACTTAATGGCTGTGTCACATTGGGCAAATTACTTAGCTTGCAGTGTTTAACTTTTCCATTTGTGGCGATGCAACTCATCATACTACATTCCGAATGAGTATGTGGGTTCATGGTGCTAATGTCCAAACAAGTGCCTGGTGCATGGTAAATGTCATGTGCATGTTCACTGGATAATATCGACTTGGCTTAATGTATGTTTTTAAATGTTCTATATTATGTTAGATACACATATGCACATATTTTATAAGATATACAGTACACTAGTATATAAGATATATATCTTATAATAAAACACTTTCACAAGGAGGGATTGAGGATGATTATCAGGGGAAGAAGCACTGAAGAGTCTTCCATGAGCCCCTAGCATCACCATTTCCCTCTTCATGCTACAGATCCTGGAGCCTTTTTCAACTCATTGTGCCTCTTCATGTCTCCTGTTAATTATCGCGGCTGCCAGCAACAGTCCTCTCTCTGAGAGCAGCGCCTGGAATCTCTCGCCTGTGCCTGGGTGTCTGCAGCAGATTCTACGCATCCCTCTCCCCATCTCCCAGCATCAGCTCGATCACTGTCGGCCTGGTAATTACCTACAGGCAGGAAGAGGCGGGGCCTGGTAATTACCTACAGGCAGGAAGAGGCGGGGCCTGGTAATTACCTACAGGCAGGAAAAGGCGGGCCTGGTAATTACCTACAGGCAGGAAGAGGCGGGCGTCTGTGCTGTGACTCCTCCAGTAAGTCCCCACCACTCTCCTTAGGGAATACACACTGCAGGTTCCTAGAAACTTGGAAGTTTCCGAAATCGTTTTTCTTTTTGAGATTTCCATGAAAGGGCCAAATTACTTTAGGTTTCTTTCACAGGCCTGAAACGTAACTACTAGAGCAAGAAAGTATTTATTTTACTATGTAAAAAGATAGTTTGCTTCTACTGGGAATTTAAAAGCTGGGAGCATTACATAAATATGTATTACGTAAATATAAATGTAAGTATCTTAACCTATATATTTCTAAATTCCTAGGTTGGCATGGGAACCACAATTAGGCATCAGTACCCTCGTTAGACCTGACAGTTAAATTTCAAAATCAATACACAGACCCAGTCAGGCACCTACCATGTCATGGCAGGCAGACGAAACTGTTCGCAGAGTAAATTCGATTCTGATTATAAACTCAGAGCTGCTGTTAGCGAGAAAGCCAAGCCCGAGAGAGTTCGTCAGGAGTGGAATTCAGAAGAAGGACAGACAAACACGGTGTTACTGTAACTCCAGGCCACAGAGAAGCTGCCCTGAGAAGCAGATGGAGGTGTCTGGCACATACATCCTTACTGTCAGACAGGGCCTGCCAGCTGCATCCTGTCCTGACTCCTTTGAACAATGAAAGCAGGTGCCTTTCCTTGCTATCATACTGCGACCTCAGCCAGACTTCCCACTTAGATTCCCAACAGCTACAGACTGTGCTGGTCAGGCCAAATGAAGCACACTGTGCACTTTCAACGTACGTATCTTATTTTAAATGAATCATCTGTCAACCCATTGCTCTTGGTAAATGGGTTGTATTTTTTATACCTGAGTTTCTGCATTTCAAAAGAGAGAGCCAGACCCTGGACTATAATAATTTCACAAAATAACATAGCTTCACGACGAATCCCCGGAGAGAATCGCGGAGTTGTGATTTGTTTTGCATATCTTAGGTTTCCTTCCTAGATTCCTGGCCAGCAGGTGGGGAGCACAAACGCTAAGAGGGAGAATGGAGATGCCAAATCCCCCACAGCTGAACGATGGCATGACCCTGGCAAACCAGTTAGAAGCTCCCTGTCGAGAAATCTAATGAGCGACACTAGCCAGAACTAAGGGTACTGTTGAGTGAAAATATCCACAAATTATTTCTGCAAAATTTGAGCCTTCGACATGGAAAAAATTCTACCAAATTTCATATAGGTGAATTCTATAAGATACCACCACCATTTTACATTTTATTTTAGTATGAAAATACTATTTTACCATTAAAATACTTGCTTTGCATTTTCTTCGCTGAAATTCGCAGCATGAATTTATAGAACATCTACTAAGCTAGAGGTGCTGGGCTGGGCCATTGGGCTGGCACCACAGCATACAAGCTCTCTCTCTCTATGGAGTTTACTGGGTTTTGTATGGCCCTTGATCCAATCCCTGAATCACATCAAGGTAGCTCTTAACTGAGGTGCACACCAAGGACAGGCTCCAGTGTCAGCCTCTGTGAACCAAGCCAACCACACCCAATGGTAAGATACAACCTTCATAGCTGTGGTTTAATCTCCCTCTCCCTCTCCTCCTCCTCCTTCTTTTTTTTTTGTTTATTGATTAAGGTATTACAAATGTGTCCTTATCCCCCCGTAAACCCCCACACTCATGCCCTCATTCCCCTGTTGTCCGTGTCCATTGGTTAGGCTTATATGCATGCATACAAGTCCTTTGGTTGATCTCTCCCCCTGACCCCCACCCTCCCCCCCCCCCCTTCTTTTTCATCTCTTCACCCTTCTCCTCCTCCTCCTCCTCCTCCTCCTCCTCTTCCTCCTCCTCTTCCTTCTCCTTCTGCTGCTTCCCTTTCCCCTTCCCTTCCTCCTCTCTTTTTCTTCTTGGCTTGCAGCCTGCTTTTTGAGAATTCACCTTGCACACATATTTGCCAGAGGTATAATGCCTTTAAATAAATGTATCCTTAATATATCCCAAGGGTTCAAAGGAATTTGTAAGTCCTATGGAAATTGTTGTTTTTATTTTAATAATAATATAAAACATATTTTGCAGTAATAATTCACAATTTAAATACTTTTTCCTTTATTTTTACAGAATAGGTATTATCTTCTTTATATATATTTTTGTTTTCCAAACTGCAATAGGGATACAAGGATATAGTGTAAGGGGTCCATGAAAATTAGATCCTTTGGAAACACTACTCTGTGTCTAAGCAAATAATTCTACCTTTGCCCTAAAGAAATTGCATGCTTAACTAAAAATGAATTCATGGAGCTAAGCTGCAGAAAGTACTCTTTAATCTGATGCTATCTCTATTTCCAACACAAGCTGAAGACAAGGATGAGATGGGCACTTACAAAAACAGAGACAATTACTTGGGTTTTTTTCCTTCAAATATTGAATACTTAAATTTGCATTTCACTTGTTCAGCTCTTTACATATTTTTAAAAAATCCAAAGTTCAACAAAATGTTTCAAACTCATCCCTGCTAATGTTCTTCATTGCCATTGATTCTTCATTGATTACCGGCTAGAAAAGTGTCTTCATACTTAATTTTAAAAATCATGAACAGCTTTTAAACATAAACTATAAATAAAAGATTATTCAGAATGCTAGTTCTTTAAAGACAGAAATCTATAAAGGAATTTTCTCTTCCATACCTGAGTTCTATTCAGTTGAATTTGGGTAGAGCTGTTGAAATAGGAACTCTGAAGACAAGTACTGATGAGACAATATCTACCCGACCCTTAAAACCACCCTTATGGCTTGTTAGTCCTGTAGGTGAGGGTATAACCACAGATAGGCACACTGAGAGGCTATTTAATTCCAATTCCCCTTTCCCCTGGGTGTGCTGAAAAAAAAGGCATTGGATGTCACTGAAAATCATTGGTAGGCTTGACCCCTTCCCAGAGTCCCCGGATACCAGAGTGCTGGAAGTGTCAACTTTTTAATTCTAGGTTGCTTTCCACAGCCTAACACAGGACAACGAGACTTTTCAAGTTCTCTCCCTGTTCCAGTTCTCACAGTACAACTTACAGAATATCGCTTCATGATATATTCACGTGTGTGTTTATGTAATTACACTAGAAAGTGATTCACATACCATGATAAATTAGAAACAGACATTGCAGCAATCCCGGCAGGAGTCTGGTGGAGCAGTCTTCTCTTGATTTTAGAATAGGGAGAGTAGGCCAGGTGGACAAGATCACTGGGAACTTTAGTGCTGCCACTGGAATGGTGCACAAAGCACTTAGTCGCACACAGTTGAGAAGACCTATAAAGAAAAGGTGGAAAGTGATATGCATAGTGCCGGCCTGTATGACTTTTCACAGAGTTATTTCATCCAGTCAATAATTTTGTCATATTATAAGATACACACAAAAAATGTGACAATTTTCCTTAAAGTACAAGGAATATAAAAAACCAAGAATAAAACAAAACCAACACTATAATGTGCTCAATGGTTTCCTTTTAAAACCAAAGGAAAGGTTATTAACATGTTTATTCCCTGAAGTAGATAATTCTTTGTTCATTCAAGGAAAGAACAGAATGTGTGTGTGTGTGTGTGTGTGTGTGTGTGTTTTAATACATTTTTATTGATTTCAGAGGGAAGGGAGAGGGAGAGAGAGATAGAAACATCAATGATGAGAGAGAATCATGGATTGGCTGCCTCCTGCATGGCCCCCACTGGGGATCGAACCACAACCCGGGCATGTGCCCTGACCAACAATCAAACCATGATCTCCTGGTTCATAGGTTGACTCTCAACCACTGAGCCATGCAGGCTGGGTCAGTTATTAGGTTTAGCAGAGTATTTGCCAACACAAAAATACTGTCCTTATGAGCACTCAAAAAATAAAAATTATATATACAATATATACCAGGCTTCAACACCAGGGAAACCATTATCCTAAATTTCTGTTTTGCCTTAATTCTGGTAATGTGGGGCATTAGTGCAATTTATGCTGCTTTCCTTGCTTTAATGCATGGGAAAGCTCTGAAGCAAATCTGTAACATTTCTTTAAGAACTAATCAAGGCCTCTGAAGTCTGCTTTTGATGCTAACCTCTCCTTTTGGCAACTTTAATTTTAACCTATTTTTTTTTATAAACACATACCTAGAAACATATGCACACATATGAAGATTATATTTAGGTAAATACATTTAAAAATCACCAGCAAGTCCATTTTAGAATGAGAAAGAGGAGTATAATGAAACACCATAATTCCAGATTTGTTTGCCTCTGCAGAATGTAGAAATACTATGCAAAGAAATTTCATCATCCCAGAATCTTAGCTCAAGCCATATAACGCTGTTGTGTTTGTAGGTCAAAACGGTCAAACAGTGTCGATGTTCATCGCAGAGAAGAGTGGACCACAGCAGCCTCTTATCATGCCCCTCGGCCTGACTACACTTTACACAGGCTGGGCTTCTGTGCCACTCTGAGCTCCTGGCCTTCCGTTTCTTACAGCATTCACGTTAGAAAACTTGCGACTGTAAAATCTTTCTCTGCCCCTTTGAGATATAAATCTCCTTCCCGCCTGCTGCCAGTTTTACAGCCCAGGGATGACTCGCTCAAGGGCCTGGGCACCATGCCTTTGAAATTTAACCATCAAAGGAGACAGTGCTGCATTGCCAAGTCTCTGTGGGAGAGCTGGAGCTGACTCCCCTAAGTGCTAATTAGCAAAGGCAGTGGGAATAATCGCAGTGACCTACCTCCCCCCAACATCAGCCAGCACTTTTCTTTTTTAAAATATATTTTTATTGATTTCAGAGAGGAAGGGAGAGGGAGCAAGAGGTAGAAATATCAATGGTGAGAGAGCATCATGGATTGGATGCCTCCTGCATGCCCCCTCCTGGGGATCTAGCCTAAAACCCGAACCCCCGGCATGTGCCCTGACAGGTAAGTAAACCATGACCCCCTGGTTCATAGTTGGATGCTGAGCCACTGAGCCATGCCCGCTGAGCTCAGCGAGAACTTTTGTACAAGCTTGCCCTCACCTGCCTAAAACACTCTGCTGCCTTCTGTTTCAGCGAGTTGAATTCTGTCTCTCTCCCCTCTTGCAATAGTCTGAAATTAAGTATTCCTTGCCTGTTGAACTCTAAACCACTTAATTTTCCTTTGAGAGGGTATTGCTTTTGGTCCTTAAAGTTCAGGAACATTTCCTAAGATGCTGGCAATATTGGTAAAAACTGTGATCTGTCACTGTCTTTTACTTGCAATAACTACTAACTTGGATTTTGATAAGCTGTGGATTCTTTGTAAAATTAAATAACTGAATTTTTCTGATTTTAAACCTAGATGTTTGTAAGAATAAAATATTGGAACAAAAAAGTCATAGTGACCATTCATAATGATTACAATAATCATCTGACATTCTTTATGTCATCTTTTAATTTTATTTGTATCTTAAAATTATCTGATTTATTTCTTCAATGATATGCACCCACGAGGCAATCAATAAAGTCTACTGAATTGAATCACACACCAAAAAAGCCTGTTGTGTTTGCACTTTCCTGATGTGAGCGTTTTAAAGGCTGTGGTAGTGGGCCTGTTATTCTTTTACTGATATTCAAATGATTCATTGCTTATCAATGTAACCTTTCCAGGGAGAACATCTTTGGGATCTTCAGGTGAGTTCTGATTCCTTTTGCACACCTGATGTTTTCTATCCCCTCTATAACTGCACATATCCAAATCTTCAAAGAACAATACGAGTCCCACAGATTCTACGAACTCTTGCCTCAGAGTTTCAGGTTTCTCTGATGTGCACTCTCCTACATCCAATTGAGTAATTAAAATGTGTACGTAATACTTCATGCATGTAATTTTTCTTAAGTAAACTGTAGGTTTGCAAAGGTCTTATGCTCCAATTGCAAAGCATTTGGATAAGTGACCAGTACTCTCCAGACAAAAATGAACTAACGGACAAAATGCAATACCTTAACAGCAATCTAACTAGAATGACTGAAAAATAACATTAACTTTTTATTATTATATTTTTCTCTTTTTATTATGAATTTCAAGACCTCCAGGAGCAGTCAATCATGGGGAAATATATTTTTTTTCTTGTGAAAACTGATTACATATGTAGATAAATCCTTAAATAAACAAGGGAACTGAATTAAGAGTTTGTCTTTTATCTTTATCTTGTATATTGTTCTCTAGATATAAGATTTTAAATGAGTGGGTGCTGCCTTGAATTTTATAATTCGCATTATTCGTTATTACTTTTTAGCATGAGAAATGTATGTATAGAATGTTGCAGAAAGACCAAAAAAACTAAGCCACGCTTTGAAGAGGTGGAGAAATCACAGTTTAATAACACGCGTAGACTCCGGGATTAATCCAATCCAAATCAGAGAGTGGGGATAGCACTCGAGAATCTTGCTTTATTGATTCATTGATTTGCAAATATACTCCCTCCCCACAAGGCCCTGAAGGGCTCAAAAACAAGGCCCCCTGCCTTACCTACCAGGGAACAGAGCTTTGTTTGGTTTAATGGCCTAATATTCCTTGCAGAACCAGCTTTCCTCCTCAACAAAACAAAATAGAAAGGACATGCAACGAAGGATAACTACCTGTCCTCTTTCTGCAGCCATCCAGTCAGTTCCCTTTCACTGAGGCAACTACTATTATTACCAGTATCCATATTCTCTTTTTCTTCCTAATCCTCATGCGAGGATATTTTCCCATTGATTTTTGGAGAGTGGAAGGGAAGGAGAGAAACATTGATGTGAGACAGACACATGGATTGGTTGCTTCCCTTATATGCCTGACTGGGGCTGGAGATCGAGCCTGCCGTAGGTACCCTTGACCGGAATCACCCCAGGACCCTTCAGTCCTTGAGCCAATGCTCTATCCACTGAGCCAAATCCCTTAGAGCAGTACCGTTATTCTTAAAGGGATATTCCATGGTTTCTATCTACTAGTATATCAAACTCTGTATCGATCGATCATCTATCTATCTATCTATCTATCTGCTTGGTTTCCATAATAATTGTAGTGTATTATACATACTTTCTCCTGGAACTTTCTTTTTTACATACATACATAATTTTATGTCTATATACAGTATTTCCCTACCAGTACACAGATAGAGATGCCTCTTCACCTTGGTGGGTGGTAAAGCATTTCATTGAATGGATTTATACTAATTCATTATTCCCTTTCATACTGAAGGAGACTTATTTTGCATCTGATATTATGCAGCTACATGCGATGCTGTGGTGTACATCCTTGTACATATGATACAATGTAGATATACATTTGTGGATAAATACCTGGAAGTAAAATTTCTGGGTCAAATCTATGCACATTTTTAATTCTGAAAGATACTGGTAAATTGCCTTCCATAGAAGTTGTACCGATTTACATTTCTACCAGCAATGTAGAAGCTTAATCGTTCTGATATTGCTGCTTCCTAGAGTTCTAATAAATCAGGTGAATTTTACAAATATTCTTCCTAAAAAGTGTTATCATTTTACAGGCCAGAAAGATTTGTTCACACGTGCAATTAATCACTAAGCCTGATTGATTCTGCTCTGAGTTAACTTTGGAATATGTCCACTTTATCCATTCCCACTGCCTCTGTCCACTGCCTTCTGTTGCCTGGATAATAACAAGGATCTCATAACTAGCTCCCCTTTCTATTTTAACTTTCATCCAAAACATTCCTCTGCAGCACGCGACACACTGAGTGGTCTCTATTGAATGCAGCGGTTTCTACAGAAGAGCTGTAGAGGCAGGGCTGTTGACATCAGACAAACGTCATTTCCAGTCATGCTTCTCGGTAACTTCTAATCTCAGAAAAATTAAGCACATTCCTCTATTTTGCACTCACAGTAAAGCCCTAATTCCTTACGATTATTTACAAGATTCGAGGTGATCTGACACTTGTTTTCCTTCTACCTTCCTCTCCCACTGAGGCTGCCCCACCCAGCCCCAACCCCCTAAATACTATATTTCAGCTGGACTGATCTTCATTTTTCCAAATGCATTTGTCTTTTTAGCTTATAGGCCTCTTAGAGCTGATTAAATAATCGAATAAATGCCCCCTCCCCTGAGAACTGTCTAAAGGCCACTTCACAACCAACATTCCACTTGCTAAGACCATTATCTTTCCCCTCCAGACTTTCCCATGACCTGGACCTGCCCAGAGAGTTCCCCACCGAAAGAGCCTGCCTAGAGTCCTTTAAAACCTCTGGTTCCCCACCCCTGGGTGCTGACACCATTTGGGGGTTCAGCCCATCTGGTCTCCAGATGACCTAATAAATATAAATAAATCCTTTACCACTTTTGGCCTCATGCATTCTTCTTTTGGTGACCCTAACAAGGCCCATTGAATGGTTCCATATATACCTTTCCCTTCACACTAAACAAAGATCCCCTTAACGGAGTTTGGGACTCTTTTCTTCCTAATAATTGTACCAGACATTGCTATAGTCGCCAGAAAAATTTCATCTTCTGAACTTACATGAACTACAGATACGTTTTCCATCGATGCTCTTGTGCTCTGACCTCATCCTTTTCCTGAACTATCATGCAATCATAAGCTGCTCTGTTGCCTACATCTTTATCACTGCCTCTTCCTGGTTTTTCTCTGTGTCCCTGATTCTACACAAACTTTTCTTGCCTCAACTATGACTTCATGCTATTCCTTTTTCTCACTTCTTCCCTTCACTGACACCCTCCGCAAAAATCTTACTGTGCATCCATTGCCTTCCCTGCTTCACCACCCACTTCTGCATTCTGATTTCTACTCCAACATTCTCATCATCAGTCAACCGGTCAGTATTTAACTGCCGATGCCCATAGTGTTTTCTCAGACTCTGCTCTCTCTGTCCACTTGTTCTGAACTCTCCTTTGATTTCCAGGATGGTAAAATCCAAGCTCTCCTAACCGTCTCTATTCTCCCATTTCCTTTATGCTGGTATTCTTCAAAACTGTCTAACATGACTATCCTAGTAGATAATTCACACATTTCTATCTATGGGACTTATCTTTTCTCCTGATTACCAAAATCATTTTCCTAATTATTCATAAAACAGTTGCCAAATCTTGTCTTTATTTTTTGCCATTCAATTATATCTCTTTAAGTCATTATCCTCTTTTTATTTGTGTCACCACACCCCATGTTCAAGCCCTTAACTATGTTTCTTACACTGACCAGTTTTTTTTTGTCAGATTTTTAGAGCATCTTAAAATAGATTTCATTCATTAAATCATATTTCAAAATCTTAATTTTAAAAGGAGGTTAAAATGATTTCTTGGACAGTTCAAAATGTATTGTTTTCTGGGCAGCATGTCATTGTCTGGAAAGTGAGTTCGCCCACACCCCTGAGCACTAGTGTTCTCTGGCTCACAGTGTGCCAACCCCCGGCTGGACTTCCAACTTGTCTAATTTCATTAAGGAAAAACACTTCCACATGCAAATACTTGTTTTAAAAAAACCCAAATAGTTATTCCACCTAAATATTTCACTTGGAATCCTGTACCATGTGGTCTATCCTATATTTTGGGGGCTTGCCTATACTCATGTTGGATTACTGTTGTTAAATAAACTTGTTTCCACCTTTTACTGAAGGCATAGCACATTAATCTGTACATTGGAAGTAGTCAAAATTGTAGAATGAATTATCAGTTCAAAACTAAAGTCTTTCTCAATATTTTTTTCTCATATATATCTCCTTGGACAAGGAAAACAAAAGAAAAAAAATAAACAAATAGGACTACATCAAACTAAAAAATTTTTGCACAAAGAAGCCACCAACAAAACAAAAAAATAACCTACTGAGTGGAAGAAGATATTTGTCAATGATACATCTGATAAGAGGTTAATATCCAAAAATTTACAAACAATTCACATAACTCAACACCAAAAAACAAACAAACAAAAAGACAACAACCACAAAACCCCAAACAATCCTATCAAAAAATGGGCAGAAGACCTAAATAGACACTTCTTCAGAGAGGACATACAGATGGCCAACAGACATATGAAAAGATGCTCAACATCACTAATCATCAGAGAAACGCAAATTAAAACCACAATGAGATACCACCTAACACCCATCAGAATAGCTATCATCAATAAACAAATGTTGATGAGGATGTGGAGAGCACGGAACTCTCCAGCACTACTGGTGGGAATGTAGATTCGTGCAGCCACTATGGAAAACAGTATGGAGGATCCTCAAAAAATTCAAAATGAAAGTGCATTACACCTAGAAATTCTGTGTATATCTGGGGGGAAAAAAAACCCAAACACTAATTTAAAAAGAGTATATGCACCCTTATGTTCATTGCAGCATATTTACCATAGCCAAAATATAGAAGCAACCCAAGTGCCTATCAATAAGCAGGTAGATAAAAACGCTGTGGTAAACACTAAAAAATGGAATGTTACTCAGCCATTTGCAAAGGCATCTTACCATTTGCAAAGGCATGAATGGACCTAGAGGGTATTATATTAAGTGAAATATGTCAATCATAGAAAGATAATATAAACAAACAAACAAAACAGAAACAGACTCATAGTTACAGAGAACAGACTGAAGGCTGCCAGAGGAGGGGGTGGGGGGCTGAGTGAAGATGGTGAAGGGATTAGGAAGTACAAGTTGGTAGTTACCGAACAGTCATGGGGATGTAAAGAACAGCACAGGGAATACTAGAGTCAGTAATATTGCCTAACTATCCATGGGGCCAGGAAATAGCAGGGGGAACACTTTGTAAGTTATATGACTACCTAGCCACTTTGCTGTACACCTGAAAATAAAACAAAATAATACTGAATGTAAACTGTAATTGAAAAATAAATAGCACTAAAAAAACTTAAAGCCTTTCTGGTGTACATTACTGTGCTCGAGGGTAGCACTAAATAAATGAGCCTTTAAGAAGCATGATTGTCTAAACAGGCTGGTGTTCTCAGAATTTACAGTAAATCTGATGAGCCTCTGGAGGTTCATCCCATGTAGACTGCCTAGTAGAAAGGATTGCCACAACTCGGTTTAATTCAAAACAGAAAGAAACAAAGCAACAGATTTGTTTTTTTTCTAAGTAAACGTTTCCCGTTATGAAAACATCTTCGGCACACTTAATGAATCTTTTTGTAGTTTTGGAACATAAGCATTTTAACATTCAGAATTAACTTGGGCCTGCTCCCTCAGGCTTGACAACACATGTGCCTGGTTCTTCCTTGAATAAACCAAACACTTTTATGCCTATACTAGAGGCTTGGAGCACAAAAAAAGGGTTCATAGGGCCAATCAGGTTCCCCGCCTCCCCACCTCCCCACTTCCTCCTTCCCTCACCACCCGTGTCTGCCACCTTCCCCCAGTTCCCCGTCTCAGCCCAGTGCCCAACCCCAATCAGGTGATTGGGACCTACAGGCCAGGGGGAGGGACCAGGAGGTTGGCCGCTCGCTCTGAGGAGGGAGCCGGCCCTTGGTGCCCTGGAAAAGGGGCCACATCCACTGCCACCCACCCCGTTCCAGCCCAGGGGCCTGCCAGCTAGGGGGAGGGTCCAGGAGGTTGGCCAGCAGGCCCCATTGGTGATCAGGGCCTATGGGATAGGGCGGCTCCTGCATTTAGCGTCTGCCTCCTGGTGGTCAGTGTGCATCACAGCAACTGGTTGTTTCATTGTAACAGTTGCTTAAGCATAGATATAGATAAAGATATAGATGATATAGATGATATAGATA